>JAQFVV010012849.1:281027-553289 GCA_028023455.1 Epiperipatus broadwayi
TTTCATTCCTATAAGAGGAAGGATATGCATTACCATACTGTCAAATATTATTAGTGAAAAACTAAATATATATATTGAACCGGATGCTTTATCCACTTTTAAAACACCATCGGAAAATTCAAAATTAGAATATACAATTTTAAAGATTTTGAATTAAGAGTATGTGACATAACACACATATTCGTTACATAGACAGAAATGTAAAAACATTCTAGTTTAAATAAATTTTGATTGTGATCAGTTACTTTTTATTTTGCTGATTGTAATTTATTTTAAAAGCTGAAACTTATTTTGGTTGTCGTCGATGAGCCACCATATCCCACTGGATGGTGCTGTTTTCACATTAAAACACATAAAAATGCCGTTTCCGCGACCGACACGTTCGAACCTGCTATTTCTATAATACTTTTTTGTTGTACTACAGATTGCAGGCCGCTATGTCGCGTCGCAACACAGCATGAATGTTTACGCAGCAAATACATTTTCCCAATTACACACAGTTTATAAAATTGTTACGACTTGGGGAGAGGGTGTGTTTTTTTTAATTGGATGGAAATGTTATTTTAATTGTTTTTTTTTTTATTTTAAAGCATTGAAATGTTCAGATTTTGTAAAGTAATAATTAACAGAGTTTTTACACTGTAGTGTATTGAAGTTTTAAGTAGTAAATGTTGATGAGATATATGTATAAAGTAAATTGGAATTAAGTAACGCGTCAAGTAACGTACTGTTCGTAACATTTCCACGAGACATTTTAAGATTGTACCATGTGTATATTTTTGAAATAAAAAAAAGTGTTAACACAAAAATATCCAGAAAGAAAAGTACAATTATACACTTTTTAAATGTCATAAAAAGCATATATTATAAACATTATATATATATATATATATATTTGTCATTGTTTAAAAAAGTTTTAGTTTCTTTCTTTTCTCCGACTACTGTTATACTTTGTTGAATATACTTTACGTTTATTGTTATCATTTATTTTATAGATGTTAGTAAAAAAAATATTTACAAAAATACGATTTTGATATTTTTTATTTTAGCATTACAAACAACAGAACACTAACCATAAACCTAACCCTAAAACTAACCCTAAACCTAACCGTAACAACTTTTACTTTTAGTTGTCATTCGATTTGAAATAAAAAATAGCGGTAAACAACAACAAAAAAAGCCGTAACCCCAGTAAAAAAATTTCAGATAGAAAATTGATTTTTCTAATAAAAAGCAAACTAAAAAAGACGAATCAAATTGTAATTTGTTTCCTAAAACTAACCCTAAACCTACCGTAACAACTTTTACTTTTAGTTGTTATTCGATTTGAAATACCAACAACAAAAAAGCCGTAACCCCAGTAAAAAAAATCTCCGATAGAAAATTGATTCTTCTAATAAAAAGCGAACTAAAAAAGACGAATGAAATTGTAATTTGTTTATTTTATTTTACATTTATTATTATCATTTAATTTGTATACGTTAATAAAAGAATAATATTTGAAATTAAATAATATTTAAAAAAGACGATTTTCTTTTGTTTTTATTTTCGCATTACAAAAAAAACATCAAAATGATTATAATTAACGGCCCGGGAATGATCATATTTTATAGTTTAAGTGTGAAAAGTGCGCCATCGAATGGGATATAGTAGCTATTCGATGACAACCCTTATTTTTTTTAATTAATTTTGAAATAGATAAGAACCCTGGTCAGATTTTGTTTTTGTCAGTTAAGATTAAATGGGAGATAGAGATTAACCCTGGTCAAAACTTTTAATTAAAGATTAGGTGGGAGATAACAATTCACATAAATAGCCCTGGGTTTTTGTCTGCTTCTTATTCTTATTCAGATTGCTGTTCTAATCTTTATATTTGCTATTTACTCAATGCAGATTGCCGAAGTGAAAGTTCTGCTGACTGCTGATATTTGCTGCTTGCTGTGTTCAGAAAGAATTGCTTAGCTATTTCCTAATAAAAGTAGATACGCTAAGGCATTGGAAATAGTGACCATACATCCAGGATGCAGAAAATACTCACCAAAAAGAACCTTAATATGTATTGCTAAATCATCCAAAGATGAACTCCAGAGCTCCATAATTGTGCCTTCAAGAACATGACCTAAAAGCCTAGTCAAGAACTGATTGCAAAGATTGTCTCCAGATTCCCGAATATATAAATATAAATCAAAACATTTGAAATGAACCCTATGTAAACCTGAACTTTGCGTATCCCACTGGAAGAAATCCACAGGACAGAACATTATGCATCAAACATAAACTCACCTTACATATCATAACCAGGGCTTAAATCTCTTGTTTAAATCTACATTAAAGTCTCTGCTTAATCTATAAAAAAACTGTCTCTATAAAAAGTTATGTATAATCATTTAAATATCATAAATTATTTTATTATGTAATTTATTTATTATAATGTATTGGACTCTTAGTTTTAAGATTTCATATTGTAAATTTATTTGTAGAATGTATTGTATGTTTAGTTTCTCTTTCATATTACTAACCATTGATAAATGATTGGGCAGATATTAGTAATTTTCTTTTTACCTCATGTCCTTTTATTCTTTCATCATAATTAATTTAGACAATCTTGGTTTGCATTTCCTGCAGACCACGAATCTTTTGGCAAGCGATTTATTGAGTGTATTTTCTTAAACAATAGAGATTTTGATTTTCCTAGCTTTCAGATTACATAATACCATAAACTTTTCTTTTTCTTTTGTGGGAATCAAAACATTTGAAATGAACCCTATGTGACAATCCTATTATGTCCCGATTTTTGCCGGGACATAGGAAAAGATTGCTCTACACTGTTCATTGACTTCCGGACAAGATTACCTTCTTTTGAAATCTCTAAATAAAAAAAAGTGGAATTTGTTTAGATAAATCACTGGCATGAAGAAATCATAATTTCCTTTTAATTCTTAAATGAGTATCTGCCGAAGTGTTTAAAACACCAATATTCTCATATACTCTCTGATAAACCAGGTGGAAAAATTAAGTCAAACTTTCATATTTTGTTTGACAAATATTTTAGATTTAATAAATTTTAAAATTATTTATAATTATTTTTGGCTAATGTCTGTCTCTGTGTCCTTTTCTCAATTGTCTGAACAATGTTAAAGATCTCTTTCTCTCCCTGGGTCTAGCTGGTAAAATTTATCATCATTGTTAACTCTATCACTGTAAATTAAATTTTCTATGTGATGTGATGTATTGTAGCTTCTCCTTAAACAAAGTCAAGAATCTCTCAACAATTATATCCAGAGAAACATGTCAGCCACTTTATTTTCCATTCCCCAGTCTAAGTTTTCCCATATTCTGCTCCATCCCATTACCACAACATAATCTTTGTCAACTCTATGGTCTTTATATCTAAATCCCCCTTATCTTTTCCCAAACCCAGCATAAAAACCAATAATCCACTTTCTGTATAATCACTTTTTCATATTTATTCTTCCATAACTTCATTATATGTGCCCTTTCTGTTTTCAAGCATTTACATTCAATTAACAGTTGCCTAATATTTTCTATTCCTTCCTTACATAATTCACAGAATAAATCACCCATGTTTTTCCACTTACATGTATATTCTCTTGTTGCTAAAGATCCCATTCGAGCCTTAAACAATAAACTACTTTCTTTACTATTATCATATATTAACTCGCACCTAATATTGTTTATTTCTATATATATTTAAACTCTTTTTACTCTCAATACTAGTTCTCCATCTCTTTAACTCCCTATTCTTTATTAATAAATTTATTCTTTAATCCCATTCCTTACCATTATAACACTCAAAAATCCTCCTAACACAATCATCCCATCTTTTGTACACATATACTGATATAAATTCTTTATCCAAATCTTTTGCATACTGCATTACCTTTCTCACCCATCTTGTTACTTGCCCTTTACTCATAACCCAATTAAATACTATTTTGGCTATTCTTTTATTATCCATAAACTGCAATCTACCAAACATTTTCATTTTACTTTTTGCATCTCTCATACAAAAACTTGACCATCCCATTTCTCCTTGAATTGCCTCTCTTGCTGCCCATACATCTGCATCCAATGCATGTCTTCCTACTTTCCTTTGAACTTTTTCTGAGTAATTTAATACACCTTTACAAACACATAATGCATCATTACCATATGTTAACCCTGCTACTGCAACTCCCATATAATTCTAGCTACATCATATTTTTTATATGAAAACACTGTTCATTTCTTTATCAATCCCTTTCTTTTTTTTTCCCATTCATCCAAATAATTGACTGCCAACCTCAAATTTCCTCAAAAAAAAAATTTGCAATTCCGACCGCAATAGCGCACCAATCGTATACGTCACGGTTATGGGTCTTTTTTCTTTCTCTTCGCCATTTTAATATCTTTCAGCACGTGTAAGAATTTTTTCTGTGCGATGAAAATTAGATTTTTTATAGCAATTTTTGTAAAGTACGTTAGTAAAATTTTATAAATTTTTTTATCTTTCTAGATTTTATCAACGTATAAACAAAATAACCGCACAAATGGCTTCTTTCGCCGCTGAACGTAATTTTGATTGATTCTGACGAAGACTTTTTTGTTTGTGTTTGATTCTGAGGTTTCGTCATATTTCACCATTAGCCGTGAGTATTCAATTCCTGATCTATTTTATTTATTTTTTATACAAAATTATATATTTGCAGCTGATCTATTTCATTTATTTTTTATACAAAATTATATATTTGCACTGAAAGCAACAGGTATGTTTGAGAATGGAAGGCATTACCAAAGTAGGTTGGTCTGTCACCTGCTGAGTTGAATGCATTTTTTGGTATGATTATTCATGTTTGTACTATATCATGCATACCAAAACTAAAATTTATTTGGTCTAAAAATGAATATTTGCATCAACCGGTACTTGCTAACTTGCTAGAGTTATAACCCGAGATCGATTTTTTGGTATTCTAAATAATTCACAATGCCTCCCAATGCTGAATCAACAGTCATCATCATCATCTCCCACTGATATATAATAATTGCTTGTAATTCCTTTGGGTTATTTATTTTATTTTATTTATTGTTTTTATTCATTTCATTGTAGATAAGTTTTTAATTACTTTGAAACATACTTTGCTATTATGGTCTCCTGTAAAATAATGCATAATTTAGCTCACCCTCACCCTCATGATATTTCAATTATATAGTAATTATTATTTACACCCATAACTTAGAATTTACTATGTTTTTATTCATTTTATTTTAGAAACAAATTTTTAATTTATTTCATCACATACTATGTTTTTATTCATTTCATTGTAGATAAGTTTTTAATTACTTTGAAGCATACTTTGCTATTATAGTCTCCTATGAAATAATGCATAATTTAGCTTGCCCTTTCTCCCATGATTCTCTCTTTTCTTCATAGCGTAAGCATGTGTTCTAAAGATCTACAGAGATCCCTAGTGACGATTTTTTCAGACGCTCATTGCTAAGGTTTACAGCCTTGTTAAAACTATTAAAACTATTAATAATATAGTAAGTATTTTTTACACTCATAACTTAGAATTTACTATGTTTTTATTCATTTCATTGTAGATAAGTTTTTAATTACCTTGAAGCATACTTTGCTATTATGGTCTCCTATGAAATAATGCATAATTTAGCTCACCCTTTCTCCCATGATATTCCAATAATATAGTAAGTATTTTTTACCCCCATAACTTACACTTTACTAAAGTTATTACTGGGTTTTTTTTTTTTTGATCCACACTAAAACCTTGCATTTCTAATAGATATCCCGCATAGAGGGCCTAGAAAAACAACTGCTTGCAAAAATGGAACATATAGGCTGGTTAGTAAAAAAGCGAAACTGAAATTGTCACCTTTTGCCACATTACTCCAACAAACTGTAACTCAGGTAGGTCATGTTATATATATATTTTTTTTTTTCTGCATTTTATGACGAATGTGATGAAACTGTCTATGAAATTGTAATTTTAGGTTATACATTTCAAAATTGAGAGTTTGTGAACCAATATAAAAATAAAAAATTTTAAAATGTGAAAAATATCCTTTTTTTTAATTATTTTTTTGTGGTAATGACTACTTTATCAGCTTTATTACATTCTTTCATATTTGCACTTTATAAAAATGTATATATATTTTTTTATTTATTGTAATAAATTAAACATTTCATTTAAAATTGTATGCCCTGTAATTTTTTCTGGGAATTCAAAATGGCCGTTCAGGTCTCTAAGGGTTTTAAAATAATTCCCAAATAACTATATCTATTTACCACACTTAACTTAATATCTCCCAATAAAAATTCTACATCTTCTCTTTCCTCAGTATTAACCATCATTATATTTGATTTTTCTACACTAAATTTAATCACCCTCGGTGATCAAAAGAAATGAAGAAATGACCATTACAATATATATATATATTACAGTACAATAACTTCTAACTATAAACATGATAAAAATAGTGTATCATTCCTTATAAATTACTTTAAATGTAATGCATTGCAATTTGAAATGAAATATTTGACACATAGCAACACTATTATAATAAAGATAAACTGCTACAAAATATATTATTTCTTTATATACATTGCAACAAGAATATGTACAATTTATCTAGACTATACATTGAAGCTCAAAATTGTTTAATTTAAAAATATTTGTGTTGAATCTATAAATCAGCGATACTCAACGTGCGGCCCTTGGGCCACATATGGCCCACCAAGCTTTTATGTGTGGCCCAGCAATAGACTGATAGTCAACAGATATGATAACACTCTTCTTAGTTAATGAATAACCATGTGTGATTGATATTTTTTATTGAAGCACTAATAACGTTATGGTTTTTTTTTTAATTTCACGGATCTGAAGAACCTGTCAAGTCTGTACCAGAAATGCCCGAGTATCTTCATATATGTCTTGTACTCACTCTCAACCCGCTATCTTTAGCATTATTTCGCTGATTTTAGCACCTTTACTATTTTTTTTTTGCAAGGAAAAAAAATCCTTAAATATTTAAATTTAATGGTATAATAATGACGTAAATATGTCTTTTCAAGCTTCTGAATGATTGTTTTTTTTCTCTGCAAAGAAATGCCAATCTATGACTTAGACAGTTGCATTTCTACATTTTGAATTTGAAAACGAAAACATAATTTATGAAGCTTTTCTTTTTTTTTTTACCCTACTTGTTTGTTTCTCAGGTTTTAGTCAAAAAATTTACTTTTATACTAAAACATATTGATAAGGAATTCAATGAATTACTTCTGGAATTTATAATTGGATGGTAAGCATTTATTATAATTTGATAGTGTTAGGTTATTATCATCAATTATAATTAGAAATTTATTTTTTTTAAAATCTTTCTGTAATCAGACAAATTATAAATTTCCATTTTAGATACTAAACTAAAACAAATATAATTTTAAAAAGACAAATTTATTTACTGCAGATTGTACAATTGACCAATCAGAAGTTTGAAACTTTAATTCAATCAATAGTCCATGTTTTTGAAAGCAAAGTGAAACATTTTAGTTTTATATGTGAATTAGTATAGACATAGACGCATAGTATTTTATATCAAAATATAATTTAAACATCATAATGATATCTTCAAGCAACAAATGAAAATTATCGGATGAAAATAGAATGTTTCAAGACAACTGGGAAGAGGGATATTTTGTTGTGTTGAATAACAAAGATTCAGCAATGTGTTTGATTTGTCGAGAAAGTGTCACATTAAAAAAATATAACATTGATTGTCCTTACACCACGAAACATAAATTGTTTAAGGACACTTTTGCTCATGGGTCTTTAATAAGAAGTAAAAAATTAGCTTTCTTCAAGAAATCATTGCAACAACAACAAAATGTTATGTCAGTGGCAATCTCACAAGAGGCAGTGGTAACATGAGCATCATATGAAATTTGTTATATATTTGGCAAAAATATGAAACTGTTTACGGATGCTGAAGTTGTGAAAGAATGTTTCCTAAATGCTTCGAATATATTATTTGATAAATTTAATAATAAAAGTCAAATATTATTACAAATTAAGAAATTACAACTGTCAGATTCTACCTGCATTAGACGTATTGAATATATTGCAAAACATATTTTTATAATAGAAGATTTGAAAAACTGCAAATATTTTAGTGTTTTTCTGAAGGTTTGTGATGATGGTGTTCTAGCTGTATTTTTATATTGGACTATTTCCATCATCTAATATGTGTGTTGAATGTCTTTAGAAAAGTTTAATTTTAGTTAAATATTCCAAATGCATTCAACTGTTAGTAATATCACAGCAAACAGGTTAGTATATGCACCAACTGTTAGTAATATCACAGCAAACAAATGTTAATAATATCACAGCAAACAGGTTAGTATATGCACTAACTGTTAAACTTTTCTAAAGACATTCAACACACATATTAGATGATGGAAATAGTCCAATATAAAAATGCAAATATTTTAGTTTGGCTGTTGATTCTAATACTGACATTTCAGCAACATCACAATGTGCTATTTTTGTCAAATGTTGTATGGAACAGAATTCAATTTGTGAAGATTTTTTAAATTTCCTATGAAGAATCAAACTAGAGGTAGTGATTTTCTCAATAGTATTTATACTTTTCTGGAGAAGAAGAATATTGAAATAAAAAAATTGGTTTCTGTGTCACTGATGAATGTCCTTCAATGATTGGATTCGAAAAGGGATTTGTTTCCCTATTAAAAAAGAAATATAATCTAACAAATCTTTTATCATTTCATTGTTTAACTCACCGAGAAAACTTAGGGCACATATATCCATTAAAGAAGTAGATGCTGTAATGAAAACCGTCATAAACCTTGTGAATTATATTCGAGCCCAAAAATTAAACCACAGAAAATTTAAAAATCTTTTGGAAGAAATAAATAGTAATTATGGTGATGTACTTTTGCATACTTCAGTGCGATGGCTAAGCAAAGGTAAAGTTTTGAATTGCCTTTTTTATTATGTCATGAAATTATTTCATTTTTACAAGAAAACAATAAAACTATAATGAGATTGACAGTGATGGATGGTGGTATCTTTTAGCTTTTTTATATGACATCACAGAAAAACTTTGTGATCTTAATATTAGTTTGCAAGGTAAAAATAAAATTATTTCACAAATGACAAATAAAGTATTTGCTTTTGAAGACAAACTAAATATTTATTACCGATATATAAAACCAAATACTACATCATTTTCCAACATTGACAAATGCTAAACAAGATGGTATTGACATTTTTTCAGAAACCTATGCAATTATTTTAAATTATTTAGGTACATTATTGAAAGAATTTAAAAGTAGATTTCAGAATTTAAAAAATATTAAGAATTGTCTTTTGCTTATAGAAAATCCCTGACACTTAGAAATAGCAACTATTACACAATTAGCTGCATTTGGACATGATTATGTTAAACTATTTAACGAATTTGTTGAATTTAAAAATGACACAAATATGGAAGTCATTTTTAAAGAAAAAAGGGAGGGAAAGGAATTTATGGAATTTTGGAAATTAGTGCCTGAAAAATATAAAACTGTCAAAGAGTGTGCACAAATGTTGCTCACATTGTTTGCATCAAAATATCTTTGTGAATCATCTTATTCGAAAATAAAATATGTAAAGAATGTGCATAGAAACAGACTTACTGATTTACACTCTGATGATATATTAAGAGTAGCATGTAGCACATATAAACCAGATTTATCTAAAATTGTTAAAAGTTTATCTCAATATCAAAAATCACACTGATATAATAAATGTTGATATCAAATAAAAGTGTTTGCATTTTATTAATATGTTAATTCTAACATGTAGTAAAGTGATCCACAAGCTGTGGCATGCTATGAATTGAGAAGTCAGACATTTTTTTTACGTGACACCAATTGGTTGCCTTGGTCCGTTTGATGTAGCACAAATATGTGGCCCAGGAAAGAAAAAGGTTGAGCATCCCTGCTATAAATAGTTAAACAAAATAACTTTATCAACTTCAAACTTCATCTTAAATATATGATTGTCAAATGGTTGATTTGTGTGACTTAACTATTGTAGGACATAGGTATAAATGCCTTTTATAATTATTGCCATCGGCTTTACTTATTAAGGGAACCACAACAAAATATTGGTTGATGAATTCAGTAGGCAACCACTTAGGTACATACATGTACATTACAAATCCTAAGTTGCTAATCCTCTGCAATAAAAATATGATATTAACAGCTATCGTCTATATAATGAAGACTTTGAATCAAAAAATATAAAGTAATAAGACAAAATTAAGTAAACATAATTTAATTAAAAAATAATAATAATGTATTACATGAATTGACTATTTACAAACACATGTAAATAAATTATACTTAAGTTATTGGAATATTATTAAAATATGATATAACCCAAATGCTAATGTTGATGTAATTTGCTTAACCATTAAAATGTTATAATGAAACAATATTTCCAATGCCCATAAGAATATTCTGATGTAATATTACTATGACAAAATAATAATAATTATAGAATCTAAAAATAAAAAGCTCATATTTTACTCAGGGTTTTAAATAAAACAATTTTGTGTATATACTTGCTAAATAGTGAAACTTGCATGGAAGTCCCCTGATTATGAAAATTATATTAATTAATTTTAGGTTTTGCATGACCATAACTTTTTGTAGAAATTATATGCAGGTTTCAATTTTACAATCAAGATGGTGATAGTCATTTAGAACCATGATAATGTGACTGATCAAAGAAAGATTCCATTTCTTAAAAAAGGAACAGCAGCACAGAATAAGAATGACATTTAGCTGATAAGATTGTATTGCAAAAGGCTTCTCTTCTTTTCAATTGCTAGAAATTGTGTATGTTTTGTTCTGCTCTCAACATATCTTTTATTTATAAATATTGAAATATATTCCATCAATTTTCATAAAGACATAATTAAAAATTTCATAAATATTTAGATTATTTAATTAAAGATAATCTAGACAATTATTTTTAGGGTTTAAAATACAAACAAAAAAAAAAAATTTTTCAAAAATGAGTAAATGAAAAAAAAACAAATGTACACAATTACTTTTTTATGTTTAATTTTACATATAATTACAGATTTTCTTCATTTTAAAATATATGAAAATACAAAACTATATAAATTTAAAAGAAAAATAATACATCACTTCATGTAAATTATAACTAGTATAGATATATATTATTTCCATTATTATAATTTATCAAATCATTTAATTTAATCATTATCAAAAAAGTCAAGATCATCTCAATAAATTATTTCTTCCTTTGTTATATATTATTTTATTTTTATATTTCTTAATTTTCCATTCTAACTTAATTATTATACTGATAATTTAGGATTTATTCTCTAGTCTACATACAAATGATTCTCAGTATTGTATATTATAATAATAATAATGAATAGCATTGTGTAAATAAATAATAATAAAAATCTAAAAACGCAAGAAAATAAACATTATCAACCAAACCTTTAATATTATATAACAATCTATCAATTGCAAGACTGATCACAATTATAGGAAGTATTTAAATTTTAAATCATCATCATTCTCTTCAACAATCATCTAGTAACTTTTCACCTAAAATGTTTCAGACAAAATCATATTTTAATGATATTTCACTAAACCATGCCTTCAATATTAAAAAAAAAAAAAAAAATTGTCAGTATTTATCAACACTTTGCTTACCATTATGTTTTAATAATCTATTGATAGTGTAAAATATTTATTTATTTATTTTAAAAAAAAAGTAAAATACATTTATTACATTTTAATTTAGTTTAAAAGATTTATTATTTATATTTCACATTTATATAAATACTTAATTTAGACACTATCAGATTCATCAAATATAAATATACATTTTAAGATATAATTAACAATCAATGACTTCATGCATGCAACTTCTGAATGTCCACAATATAATGCTCAAATCTAAGCTAGGTAAACTTTTTCAGGTTCCAAGTAGACTTAGAATTTTTCTTTCAGGTAGTAAGATTCTACTTCCACTTAAAAGAAACTAGAGAATTTATTACCTCATCCACTTTAGTAAGAATAAATAATTAATATAATAGTTTACTTGGCTATATGCCATTCTATGTATACAAGTGTCAGCAATATTTCAATTTATTCTCATATTCTTTAATAATATAATCTCAGGGTATTTTAATACATACAGTAAGTGTATCATTTTATATAAAATGGGTAGCTACTTTTTCTCATGAAACTTTGTTTTCTGTATTTTAAAGAGCACATAAGTTATCTTATACCTAAGTTACACATATTTAACTCAGTTAGTTATCTCAGGGTAATAAAATTTGTAAATAATTGTTCTAGACAAAATTATGATATGTCCTTCATATGATTAAGGATAACAAAGACATTTTATTGTATCCCATAATATCTCAATATGTTTATGATTCTCAAAATGAAAGAGAACTTGTGCAGATAAATTCAACAAAAAATATTATATTTTTAAATAAAGTGTAAGGATGCCCATATTTATTTAAAAAAATGTGTAGATGATGATGATGATCTTCAATAAATGACAAACAACTATACAATAATATATAAGAATAATAAAGGAAGGAATTTACATTAGTGAAATTAAGCCTGAATTGAATAGAATATTAATAGAAAAGAAAATAATACATTTGTCAATTAAATGTTTTTGGGGTATTTTTGGATGGGTATATGAATGTAAAAAATTTTGATAAAGTTTTGAGATTGTTTGTAATAGAAAGGGTTTGAGGTAAAATGTATTTTTTAATTTTTGGATTTGTTTGGAATATGTGATACTTATATTTATTATTATATATTTGCATTTTTCAATTCTCCTTGAAAAAGATTATTATAAAATAGTCGAAACGTTAGTGTGTAGTTATACGTTTATAATAATCATATAAAAACAAGATTTAAAAATTAGTTTGATATATTCATTTATATATACTGAAAGTTACAAACTATTTTTGAAAAAAAAAACTGTGCAGATGATTTTTTAAATTCAATAATTAATTTATTAATTATAAAACAATAGTATAATAAAATATTTAACAATAAACATAATTATAAAAATAGTAAGTTCTCTACAGATTTCAAATCATATTGAGCTGTCATATCTACTAAATGTTTTCTAATCTGTGAATACTCAAGTGATGTGAGCAACAAATCACTCTATTAGAGACAGTTGTATAATATTCTGTCAAAATCTCAATGGTTAACTACAAGTAGGATATAATAACATTTTATTGCATGCTTATTTTCCTTTTTCAGATAATAATTCAAGTAACAACAATCTCTCATTATTAGTATTGGAATTAACTCTTTTAGAAGAAATACAGTATTTTAATCAACTTATAGTAATGCTATCATTCAAATATATAACTTAATAAGACCTGACAATCATGAACTATATTTTCTAGATTATATTATATTTAACTTCAAAATAATGTTAGGAATGTGCCTCATCTTACTAATAATGTTTATGATCATCAAGGCCAAGAGAGTACTTTGATGTACTGCCTAGTATTCACTTCAGCAGATCAGTATTTCTTGGGTAAATACAAAAGTTAAACCTTTAGGGTTACCCACTATCTATTAAGATATCTTTATCATGACAAACATGAGATTGATTTTAAAGGATCAGTAAAACATGCAACAAGTTAACTTAACTCTACTATAGCAGATCATACTTTAGCTTAAAGCTTAATACAATGGATCTCCAATACAAATATTATAACAAATATATATTTCTACCAATTTTAATGATAGTTACAAGGTATTATCTGTATCTTCTTTATACCATTGTTTCCTGGAGAATTTTATTTAAAATCACAATACTAGTAATAATATTAATATTAAAATAAGTAAACAAATATTATAGTCATATAACATCCATGAGCTGATAGTCCACGATCTTTAAATAATATCCATGAAAATTTTTCTAGGCACATTTAAATATTCTAAATCATGTCAAAAGTTGTTTGGAGCTTTAATAATTATCATTTTCATGATAGGTGGTTAATACTTAATCCATGCGAGAATATAATCAATTTTGGTAGTTGAAATTCACTAATAAGGCATTTTTCAAAAAACTTTTAACAAATCACTATCATTTATTAGTATTCCAGCATATCTTGTAATAATTAATCCATTAATGGAAATAAGTTTTTTAATTTATAACAACTCTGAGATATTTATGAAGATCTAATACTGTTGAATCTTAATCCTTTATCTTTAAGACTTAACATTATATGGTAATATTTTACACAAACTAATCCATGGGTTAAAGAAGCATTAATATTGTATCCAAAGATTTAGATCGCTTTTGCAAATTTAAGACATAGAAATTTAATATTTTTATAGGTTTGAGTGAATTAATAATATTCAACTAAAGTTCAGATCATTTAACTATTATAAAACCAAGCATAATAATTAATCCAATAACTCAAATTTATTTAATAATACCAGTTTTCAGGTTTGGTTAGTTTTTTCTACTAAATACAAAATTAATTTTAATCCATAATTTTCTATAAGTTTTATCATACTCCATGTAATCTTTGGGAAGTTATAGCGGATATAACTTTCATCAAACTATTTTAGTTTTAGAGAAAAGACAAATGATTACTGCAGTGCAATCTCAAGTAATAGTATTTCATAAACAATTTCACAAATTTTATTGTGAATGAAAATCTTAAAATTTTGTTCCTTATAAGTGCTTAAATGATCTTCAATGCTAATAATCCTTAATTTCTCCATTTAGAATGAAACATTTGCCAGTTAGGCAAAGGCCCAGCTGATTTTCTTTACTTAGGCATGTTATTGAAGAATAATAAACAGGTTTAAAACTTATGTGATTCTATAGTACACAGTGATTTAGAAAAAAAACTACCAATTTTGGAAGGTGTTAGTATTTAAAGTTGCTACAATGTAACTTGTGATATCATAAAATATTACCCACAAGATTTCACTTTTTAAATTTGTATGGGCGAATTCTCATTTGGTGTTATGAAGATGATGTGAAGCTGGCAAGTTTTGAGTCATGGATTTTAAAGTGCTACTTTTGAGGCAGAAATATTTTAAAATAATGTTTAAATATTATTTTAAGAACTACAACATTATTATACATTTAACCACAAAATAAATATACAATTGTTCACTTAGAAATAATTAATAAAATATTAAACTAATTATATTATTTTATTCAATTTTAAATTAATAATCTATTTATCCAATATTATAATGTAATTCCAATAACTTTAAACTTTGCACAAAAAAATGTAATTTAATATAAATAATACATACACATATTCTAATAAAATCTTGTTTAATACTTTAAAATAAAAATTGCACAGAAAAATGTAATTTAATATAAATAGTACTTACATGTATTCCAATAAAATCTTGTTTAATACTTTAAAATAAAAATGTTAAATACATCATAGTATGCTAAGCATGCTTTTGACTAACTGGTAATCATACTCATAGCTATAATTATCCAAGAGGATTGTGTGGTTTATAGAAAAATCACAAAAGTGATTTATATAAAATTTGATTATAAGATATAAATGAATTTATTTAAATGAGCAACTTTTTTGTTAGGGGATGCAGGATTCTTTCTTGTTCATTGCATGTATTGTAACAGTCAAAAATGCACAGCTAACACATGAAAATCAACCAAGAGTAATCTGCATGCAGCTCTACTTTTTGATATCACATGATCAAAACTTTTTCTTTTTATATCCCACTAACTCAGCCAGATACAAGAGCCTTTTATCATATTCTAATTAGCAATAAAAGACAAACACTTGAATAATAAGAAATTTATGTATCTTATCACCATGGAACAATCAAATAAAAATTAACATAATTGACTGGAACCCTCCGGAAACATCAGTCTATTGGTCTTTTTACCCAGGATTTGAATTCGGGATGATGACATTTAATAAATAATTGTCAGCCCATTATTTAAACTCAATCAATTTTATTTCACTATCCTAACTAAACTCAATCAATTTTATTTCACTATTCTAACTAGCCTGTAGCAAAATTCATGCGACTAGATATTCGTTGCCTCAATAGGATGATCTGACATTATGTTCAGATGATATATGTGTCCATGCATCTTAATTGTCTCTGAATAGATACAGATTTGTTCACAGATCAACTGTAAATATTAATCACTATCAATCCACAACTGATCCCAACCAGTTACAAAAATTATCAACCACACTCACAAGCCTAAAGATGCTCTAAAAACTGTTTTCTTAAAATACACTATAGTCAGGCCGAGACAAATATAAATCATTTCAGGTGGTACTACTTGGAACATTAAACTAAGTGACTAGGATCCAAGTGCATACTCAAGTAATAATGGAGATAAATGACATATATGCCAGATACTCCTGAACATCTATTTTAATAGTATTAGAATAAATCTCACCAAATGCCACAGGCAGGATCAGCATGTACCTGCATTAGTGATTTGAGAACTTATAAACTAAATGGGAGAAATGCGCATCCACCTGATAAATAATAATAATAATGTCACCAAGTGCAAGAGGCAGGAAACATGTCTCCTTTACATTCATTTCCAGACAATCAAAATTACATAACACATGGTATATGATAGGAATGAGATGTCTATCTAAATTATGTTCAGAGTATATTGATACCATCCTGATCTATACATATAAAACAACCTGAATAATAGCATATACGCTGAAGACAATGTTTAAAAAAAGTGTAATACTTGGCCCAACTGATAAACAAATATCCTCCTCCACCAGAAAGTTCCTTTTTCATTAAAACAATAGATTTCTATAATAATCAAAGATGAAAACAGACTTTGTCTATGCAACCTTTACTCTATCCAAGCATCATTAATATCAACATTATTTGCCAACATCTTTCAATCCCTCCAGTAACACATAATACATTCCAGGCTAGTGGAAATGATCATCGTTTATACTTTTCTTTTACAAAATACAAAAGAAACCTCTAACAAATAGTGAGTGGGTGCAATAATTTAATTGTTTATTTTATATATATATATTGTTACGTCTAAATGGTTAATGCATCTAATTAACCAAAACTAATACAATTGAGCAATTCATCACCATTCTGCCATCTAAAACATATATATATATGCCAGATAAATTATAATAGTTTATAATTGAAGTAAAATCCTTGTTTTTATTTCACCTTTGAGTGGTAAGTTTTAGATTGCACTTTACACAAAAAAGTGAAGCTTAGTTTATTAGAAAAGAATTGTAAGGCCTAACACTTTCAGAGAACTTAGGTCTCCATATTCATAGCCTATTTTGGGAGTGTCGGCATAAATTGAGATTTTAAATGAAACTTAGCAGTAATTTATGCAAAATTTATTCAAAGTTTTTCTTTCATAAAGATCATTTTTGGGAGATTGCAAAGCATGATTCTTTTCGGTTTATTGCATAGTTGTCATTTGCAATAATAATTTATAAATTATATAAATTTTAAATCTTCTCATTCGATAATTTAATTTATAAACCAATTAAGCGTATGTCACGCTTGAATGTGAAGCTATAATCATATACAGGAATTAATATACGCTAAGCGCTTTCGAGGTCCTTTACCTCATATTCATAGCGGTGCTGTGAGCTGCGAAATGTAAAAAATGGAGCGGGAGAAGTAGTATGCAAAGCATATGCAAATGGACTAAATAGTCCAGCGTTTAGAGATGTCGAAGCAGGTGTCACGTCTATTGATAGAGTTGTTATTGTTATTGATGTAGTACGCTTCTCTGATCTTCCGCTTAATGTCGTTTTTCTCGATATAGACTATTTTAGGGTGGGAAGGTTCAAATAAATGTCCAGTCATCTTGGAGTGTTCCAAAAATGTTGATGAGTTATCGTTGTTTTTCATAGCTCTATTATATGTGTATCTGTGTTGTGCTGTCCGGGTGATTGTGCCTGCCTTGGTTTCACCAAAATAAATGGCGCGGCAACCGGGTTGTGGGCAAGTTATGCTGTAAACGACATGGGGGGTCTGAGAAGGTTCTATTTTGTCCTTGGAGTTATTGATGAGCGGTTAGTGCAAGGGGTGTATGAAAGCTGATTTTAAATTTATTGTCTAAAATCTTGATTAGTTGGTGGGAGATTTTAGGTATGTGGGGAAGAGTGATATATGGAAGTTTAATGTTGTTTTTATTAATGGTGTTTTTGTATGAAACTGTTTGATTTTGTTGTTGATAGTGTGGAGTTTATAGCCTGCCTGTAGTAGATCTTTGGTATAGAGATGTATGTTGTTCTTTCGATCTGCCTCAAACTTGCACAGCTGCATGTTTCTGTGTAGGAATGCTTGTAGTCCTGCTAATTTGTGAGAGTTAGGAACGTTAGAATGAGGATGTATGAAGCCTCTGATTTCAAAAGGCTTTATAATCATTGAATAATTTATACATGGTTCATCGCGCGTTAACTTAAGATCCAGATAATTTAGGCTTTGGGATGCATCCTCAGATGTGGAATTAATGGTTAGATTAGTGCTGTGCGTTAGCTCTTGTATAATATTGTTTGTGGTGTGCTGGTTGGCTAGAATAAGTATGTCAGTCTCACGTACCGCATGTATAAAATGTGGGGGTTGTCAGCTTGGTGTTTAGGCACTATTAGTTTTTCGTAGTAATTAAGAAAAATGCTAGTTATGATTCCGCTGAGGGGAAGCCATCGGCCATCCGCTTTCATATTGTACCAAGCGTGCTCAAACGTTGTGTATATATGCTTATCCATCCAAGTTAAAAATGTAATGATGAATTAATGCGTTCAGATGACAATGTATTGGTGAGTTCTTGTTGGATAATGTGAATAGTTGTTTTCTGTCCACGGATCCATACAACTCTTTGACGTCAAAGGTGGTCATTCGGAAGTTGTTACAGTCGTGGCTTTTTGATTTCTCCACAACCTGAAAGGATGAATTAACAGAAAAATCCCAAAGCCCAGGCTGTCGATTAATAGTTGATTACCATTGTTGCGGTTTGAAAATATGGCTCCCCAAATCCATCATTAGCGCAGAGGTTCACCTGGCTTGTGGGTTTAATGTTGGCAAACACTCTAGGAGCTTTGGTGGAGGAAGGATAACTCGGTAGTATTCTGGGTAGAAATGCTTTGTTTTTTAAGGCGGAGAATGGATGCAATAACTATGGTTAGCTTATTGTTGTTGTGTGGGGAGTGAGTTGTAGTTTATGTTTGTTCTTTTATTTTATGCTTATAGTCTTGCGAGTTTAAGAGCCAATCGTGCCCTTATCTTCTTTAAGGCAAATTAAATTATTATGATCAATGAACTGTTTCGTAATTTTAATGTCGTTACTCCAGCTATGATCTTTTATATGTAGCTGTTTTTGTGAGATAGTTTAACTATATTTGTTATGTGCTATCTCTATGTGGATTATTAATCAATTTGCTTCGACGTCAGCGTTAGTTCTAATTTAGGTTGTCTCCATTGGCCTCCTACAAATCTAGGTCCAAGGGAAGGCTCTTGCTATTCTATCGGGGGAGTGAGGCCAGTTCTTTGACAAATGAAGTTTGTAGTAAATCAATATTTATATTTTGTTTATTAGCTAAAATTTAATTTTCAAAACGAAGGTTTGTGGTGGTTTATTTTGTAAAGTTAAGTTTTCGATAATCCATTGAGGGAGGGTGTTGTTTGCTGTATTGTACTCCATCTTTTTCTTTCTTTACGTATGCGTTCTTACATCCATGGATAACAAAAGTCAAGAGGCGTAATTGTAGTGTGTCAATGATTTTGTCGCGATTATAAATGGAGTCGTTTATTTTTATTTTGGAGCAGTTTGGAACGATGTTAAATCTTTTGCATTCAGACAAGAATGTTAGGCGTTGTTCCAATGTTTTGACTGAAATGCCGAGACGTAATATGAGTCTTTGTTGATAAAAGTTCATAATTGTAAATTATATAAATTTTAAATCTTCTCATTCGATAATTTAATTTATAAACCAATTAAGCGTATGTCACGCTTGAATGTGAAGCTATAATCATATACAATCACCCGGACATCCTAACTCTCACAAATTAGCAGGACTACAAGCATTCCTACACAGAAACATGCAGCTGTGCAAGTTTGAGGCAGATCGAAAGAACAACATACATCTCTATACCAAAGATCTACTACAGGCAGGCTATAAACTCCACACTATCAACAACAAAATCAAACAGTTTCATACAAAAATCACCATTAATAAAAACAACATTAAACTTCCATATATCACTCTTCCCCACATACCTAAAATCTCCCACCAACTAATCAAGATTTTAGACAATAAATTTAAAATCAGCTTTCATACACCCCCTTGCACTAACCGTCTCATCAATAACTCCAAGGACAAAATAGAACCTTGTGAGCTGCGAAATGTCGTTTACAGCATAACTTGCCCACAACCCGGTTGCCGCGCCATTTATTTTGGTGAAACCAAGGCAGGCACAATCACCCGGACAGCACAACACAGATACACATATAATAGAGCTATGAAAAACAACGATAACTCATCAACATTTTTGGAACACTCCAAGAAGACTGGACATTTATTTGAACCTTCCCACCCTAAAATAGTCTGTATCGAGAAAAACGACATTAAGCGGAAGATCAGAGAAGCGTACTACATCAATAACAATAACAACTCTATCAATAGACGTGACACCTGCTTCGACATCTCTAAACGCTGGACTATTTAGTCCATTTGCATATGCTTTGCATACCACTTCTCCCGCTCCATTTTTTACATTTCGCAGCTCACAGCACCGCTATGAATATGAGGTAAAGGACCTCGAAAGCGCTTAGTGTATATTAATTCCTGTATATGATTATAGCTTCACATTCAAGCGTGACATACGCTTAATTGGTTTATAAATAATAATTTATACAAAATTTTCCCAAACAAATTAATTAAACAAAACCATAAACGCAAATAAATAAAATTAATTCAAATTACCCTCTTTCATCTTTAACAGTTCATGTTATGAATTCAGGCACCTGAAGACTCTGTGCAGAACAGTTAGCACAAACATATTCAGCAAAGCTTCTCTGACATTATTTTTGCTGATTTAGACAGCATCCTTTGATGTATGCTTTAATTGATATTGGTTCTTTTGGTTTAACTAGTGGTAACAGCCATTTCTTATGCAGGCAGAATCTGAAACTATTTTCCTTACTGAATGGCATTTGTCCCTTGCAAAATTATGATTAGTCTCTTCTCCGAGGCTAAAGCACACTGTTTAATTTAAACGGCATATGGTGTGCATGTAACTAGACATAATGAGCAATGGAATGACTTTATAATACACCATAGCAGTTTCTTTGCACTTCATGATGAAACTAAGCTTGCACTCAGATGGCTTGGCTAAAATGGCAGACGGTGTGCTACTCTTCCATTATATATGTTTTCAGCAATACAAATAAACACAAGACCCTATTATTCTTCTCTCTCTTTAAGTATATCTCTTGATAAAACTCCTTTTACAGTCCACTAAACTGCCTTATCTATCCAATCCGTTTTCATCATAGTTCAAGTTATCCACCCTTCATTGGCTGTAGATTAGCTCTAAACTTCTTTGTGGTCTGAGGCTTACTAACCAATCATAAACTTCACAAAAATTGGTTTTAAAAAGGATTACAATAAAACAAAAGATATTTTTTACTAGCCAACATATATCACTCTCTTAATTGGTTTACCTTATCAAAAAATTAATTAATTGTATAAAATAATGTCATTCCCATACACTTAATAGTTAAATAACTCTGTAACTGGTAATTATTAAAATATTTCTAAAGATTTTATAAACTGTTTAAATTACATATTTATTCTAAATCAATTTTGAACTAATGAGGCCTAATATAATTTATCGGCACACATACCTACACATACATTATGCCTAATAAATAAAATGTTTTAACAGCTTTTGATTAAAATTTTAATGAATTTTTAAAATGATGTAATCTGAAGTACATATGTGAGGTGCATATATATACTGCTTCAGTATATTGTTGGCAATGTGCCAGGCCTCTTTTAACTTTGCATTTAGCATGGTTTCTTTCAGAGCAGACAATGTTGGCAGATGTGGGTTCAAAGCTGTAATCATATTTAGACTCGTATTAAAAAAAAAAAAATCTAAATCTATATTAGTTTTAGTACAATTGCTGCACGATTCTTGTAAAAAGATAGACATGAGATTTTCCAAAATAAACTGCAGTGCAGTGTTATTGCACATAATTTTATACATAACTTGGGAAACCTGCTCTAGGGAAAGCTTATCTTTTGTATTGTTAATCAGGTGATTCAGGGTGAGGTATGCAGAGATTTTGTTTATACTGTGCATAATTCCCATTATGTATGGCAGTGATATCCAGTTTTTCATCAACTTGAGTAAGGTCTGTTCCTAATTTTAGCATAAAATGTTTTAACAATGTGAACAAGAGCTGAATCTTTGTATCCAATATTGAGTGGTGGGTTGTGTGAAAGTCTGTGCTCATATACCCTATATATTACATATATTGATACAGGTATATAATAAGCCTGTATTTCAGTCAGTAAATCATTGATATATGATTCAATATTAGTTTTTTGATCGGATTCAAAGTTACAAAAATTATAATTTTTATGTAAAACTGCTTTAAGGCCTGCAAACTTATGAGCTTTGAACTCACATCCGCCAGTATTGACTATTCTGAAGAAAGTGATGCTAAACACAAAGCTAAAAAGACCTGCCACATTACCACTATGAAAGAATCAAGTTTTATGTAAATCACAACTTTTGTGATTCTACTATAAATCTCTTAAGTACAACTACTAATTAGTGAAAAACATGCTTAGCATATTATGTTGCTGTATTTAACATTTTTATTTCAAAGTATTAAACAAGTTTTTCTTAGTAAAAAATTACATTATACATGTTGTATGTATTATTTATATTGAATTATCCAATATTAATACCAAATCCATTTAATCATTTTATGATTACTATTGTTAAATTGACCACATATGAACAAACTTTTGTGCAGGCACACATATACGTTTAAATATAATGTCAAAATTTACTAGTCTGCTTAAGTATAATATTGATTTGTCTGGCTCTCATAATAGGATTATTATTGTACTAACACTGTCCTAAATATAATTTTTTACTATAGTTAATCTATTATATTCCATCTTATGTATTTTTACTCTAATATTAGTTTTGTGTGTGTGTGGTTTTTATTTCCTAAAAAAAAATATTAACTGCACCTTTTTCTTAACTAAAATATGAGACAACATACATTTTAGTAAACTATAATCAATAAAGTCTGTGTGTAAAACAGCTTAAATAATCTTGTTCATATATTATATTAGGAACTATTACAAGAGACATCTGAATATCACTTCTTAAATGTATTAGTGACCATGATATTATAATAATAGGAATGGAAATTGATTCTATGTAAGAAGCCAATAAAATGTTTGCAGTTTATGGCTATACTTATTAATTCAAATATTAAAATATAAGGTTACATTTTACCTCTCGCTATGAAAAAAAACTTTTCTTGGCTTCGATATTTCAGAATGTAAAATAAGTTAAGGTCAGTAATAAGCATAGCCATAAATTGAAAATAATTTATTGGCTTTTTGACAACCAATTTCCGTTTCTATTACTATATTATAGTGGTCAATGATAAATTTAAAGTGATATTCACGTCTCTTAGAATACTACCTAATATAATAAATTACCAAACAGACCTTATTGATTATAACTTACCAGAATATGTATCTCAAAATTTTTTTTTTTTTTTAAAAGTGTTTAATTTTTTTATATGAAATAAAAACCATACACATAAAATTAATATTATAAAGAAAATATACAAGATAGAAAATGCTAGATTAACTACAGTAAAAGATAGTATTTAAGACAATATTAGTACAATAATAATCTTATTATGACAGCCAGATGACAAACTATTGTGATAAATTTACGGCCTCGATATTATGAGTACATCGAGATGTAGTATTCTCAAAAACAGAATACAACCATATATATCCGTCGACTTCACCCCCAGAACATTCATCAACGTAAAATTGCACAAGCCCAACAAGCCTCTACGTCTCATGCTTGACTTTGGCACAGCACATTATTTTAAAACTGCTACTCTCATCAACAGAAGATGGCTTACAGACACATTAAACTTTGGAGAATATACAATTCAGTCATCATTCGAATTCATTGGGAAAATTAAACAAGCTATCATCCCACCAAGTTTTAAACTGGCAACTCTTGACATCACAGAGCTCTATGGATCCATAGACCAATCACAATCCATCAAGATCATCAATGATGCACTGATAGCCAGTGAATTCCCGCCTTCATATATGAATTTTTTTTAAGTGGCTTGTTTAAGAATTTGGTTGCAACTTTAAAACCATGTGGTTCATAATGACTAATGGTGGCCAATGGGCTTACTACTCAGCAGCATTGTTGCTAGCATTATGCTGAATCATCACAAAAAAAACACACTACCAAGATTCTTCAGTGCAACTCCACATCTCATTTTCCTTAGATACACGGATATTCATCACAGCCCCTGACCACATTACATCAGAACTGCACACCAGTCTCTAGAATATCTCTTTAAACTCAACTATACTCACACAGCTGAGACACACACACATCAGATAACTGGACATAAATGTTCGCAGAAACCTCAATCAAGTAGATTACACCATGATTGTCAAGCCAGTAAAGTACATGGTACAGCTAATCTTACATTGTACGCACCCTACTCTCATAAGATGGCAGGCTTATCTTCATTTTTAGTTAGAAACCATGTTATGCAAATATGAAACTGATAAGAGACACAACCTGAACCAGTATATAGAAGATCTAATTAATCGGATATTCACATTTGGCTATCAATAAGAAAGACAATAAGTTATATTATAATATTCAGCATAATCACATCAAAGACATTAAGCCAAGAATTCTCATCCCATATATCCAACCCCTCGCCAAATGCCTCAACAACACACTATCTAAAGACTTTAGCATTGCTTACTGATCACCTCCGAACACAAACAGACTTATAAACAACTTAAAACATAGAATCACACCTGAGCTCACTCATCAGGTGGTGCCAAGCTGCATACTATGGGGAGACCCGGGGATAACATAGCAATAGAGTAGTACAACACAAATATATCTACAATAAAACTAAAACCAATCAAGAAGGCAATTCCATCTTCTGTGAACACGAAAGAGTATCAGGCCATAAATTTGAACCCATCACTGCCAGCGTCATCTGCTCTGAAAGACCCAATATCTGACACAAGGTTAAGGAGGCGTTTCACATAGCAGGCAATCCCAGGTCCATCAATCGAAGAGAAGCAGGCTTTGCTCTGTCTCGGAAATGGCAATTATTACTCATTTGCATCAATCACCATAAATTCCATTTCCATTTCTACAATGTAGTTACAACAACAGCTATGAATATGAGAGCAAGTAGTCTCTTGAAAGCGCTAAGCTCTATAATTCAATAGTTTTATATTTTAGTAAATTAAAATTTCGCTTTTAAATATATACATTCTAGCTTCATTATCTGTGCATACAGTGCATATATATATATATATTAGTTTATAACCAGAATAGTAAATTTTGATATTATGTTTAAACATGTATATATTATATTAAAATATCAATTTAACAACAGAAAACATAAAATTATTAAATGGATTTCATATTAATATTAATATTGGATAAGTAGATTATTAATTTAAAATTGAGAATTTTAAAATTTAATAAAAATTTCTAAATGAACAATTGTATATTTATTTTATGGTTAATGTGTATAATAATGTTTTAATCTTTAAAATAATATTTAATTATTATTTTAATATATTTCTGGCTAAAAATTGGTGCTTTAAAATCCATGACTTTCAAAACTCACCCGCTTCACATCATCTTCATAGTAACCAAAGCAGAAGAATTCTTCCATAGAAATCTAAAAAATGAAGCATTGTGGGTAATATTCTACAATATCACAGGTTACATGGTAGTAACTTATAAATACTTCCACCTTTCAAAATTTAGTTTTTTTCTGAATCACTATGCACTACAGAACCATCTAAGTTTTAAACATAGAATCAGCCATTGTATTAGTCTTCAACAACATGGTTGAGTAGAGAAAATCAGCTGGCCATTTGCTAAGTGGAAAATGTTCAGTCCTAAATGAAGAAATTAAGGAATATTAACAATGAAGATCACTTAAGACTACTTTAAAAAAACAAATTTAATATTTTCATTCATCGGTAAAATTTGTGAAAGTGCTTATGGAATACAATTACTTGAGATTGCACTGCAATAATAATTTGTCACTTCTCTAAAACTAAAATAAAAGTGATATTGGCTACACGGAGTATGATAAAATTCATAAAAAATTTATGGATTAAAATTAATATTAATTTTGTATTAATAAAAAAAACTAACCAAACCTGCGAACTGGTATTATTAATGTTATGTTGTTACATAAAGAGCTCGCAAATAAACTTTTAACAAGCTTTACAGAATATCCCCAACCCCAGAGCGGTTTCTGCTACTGGTTTTCTCAGTGAGATGCTAGGATATTCAAGCATTAGATACTAAATTTGAGTTGTTGAATTAATTATTATGCTTGGTCTTATAATAGTTAAATGACCTGAACTATAGCTGAATGTTATCAACTCACTCGAACCTATGTATTTTAAATTTCTACAACTTATATTCATGAAAGCGATCAAAATATTTAGATACGATGTTAATTCTGCTTTAACTCATTATTAGTTTGTGTAAAACATTACCATACAATATAAGCTTTAAGGATAAAGAATTAACATTCTTATTATTAGACTTTCATAAATATGTCAGAGTTGTTATAAATTACAAAACTTATTTCCATAAATGACTTAATTATTACAAATTATGCTGGAATACTAATCAATTATTGTGATCTGTTAAAAGTTTTTTGAAAAATTCCTATTAGTAAATTTCAACCACCAAAATCGATTATATTCTCATATGGATTAAGTGTTAACCGCCTATCATGAAACTGATAATTATTAAAATTCCAAATAACTTTTGATATGATTTGGATTATTTAAATGCGCCTAGATAAATTTTCATAGACATCACTTAAAGATCATGGACTATCAACTAATGGATGTTATATAATTATATTTGTTTATTTATTTTAATTATAGAATTATATGGTTATTTTAGTACTAAAATTATTACTACTGTTGCGATTTTAAATAAAGTTCTCCAGGAAACAATGCTATAATGAAGGTACAGATAATATCTTATGATTATCAATAAAATTGACAGAAAGGTATATTTGTATTGGAGATCCGTTCTATTAAGCTTTAAGCTAAGGTATTATCTGCTACAGCCAAGTTAAATAGTTAATTTGTTACATGTTTTATTGATCCTTTAAAATCAACCTCAAGTTTTCTGTGATAAAGGTATCTTATAGATAGAATAGGTAACCCTAAAATGTTAACTTTCCTATTTACCAAAAAAATATTTATCTGCTGAAGTGAATACTAGGCAGTATATCAAAGTATTCTTGTGGTTTTGATGATCCTAAACATTATTAATTAGCTGAGACACATTCCTAACACTGAAGTTAAATATAATATAGAAAACATAGTAAGTCATGATTGTCAAGTCTTATTAACTTATATATTTGAATGATAACAATACTATATTAAAATACTGTATTTCTCCTGAAAGAGTTAATTCCAATACTGATAATGAGAGGTTGCTGTTACTTGAATTATCTGCTAAGGTACATAAACATGCAATAAAACATTATTATATCGTATCTGTAGTTATCATTGAGATTTTGGAAGAATATTATACAACCTTTTCCAATAGTGATTTCTTGCTCTCATCACTTCATTGCATCTCAGATTAGAAAACATTTAGTAGATATAACAATGCAATATGATGTAAAATCTGTAGAGAACTTATTATTGTTATAATTACATTTATAATTGACTATTTTATATTATTGTTTCATAATTAATAAATTAATTGTTACATTTTATTGTATAGTTATTTGTCATTTATTCAAAATCATCATCTTCCTCTACACATTTTCCTAAATAAATGTTCATACTTACACTTTATTTAAAAATATAATATTCTTTGTTGGATTTATTTGCACAGGGACCCATTTTGTTTCCCTTTGAAAATCATAAACGTATTGAGATATGAAAGGATACAATAAAATTGTTTTGCTATACTTAATCATATCAAGGACATATTATTTATTATTAATAAAATGAATGAGATAATAAATTCTCTCCAATTTTTTTCAGATGGAGATGTCTCGACCACAACAATGCACCTGCACTTGTCTCAACCTTACTCTTCACTTTCATCTCATTAGAGATTATGTATAGTAGTTTGACAGAAAAAAAAAACCCTTCTTCTTACTAAATGTAAATTTTCATTACTGAGTCTTGGCTCCAAAATAAAATAAGACATTTTTCTTATTATTACAAAAGCAATGGCATAAAATATAATCAGACTCTTTCAAAAATTTAAATAGATTTTATTAAACTTTATAACAAAACTTTAAAATTTATATAAAAAAATAATTTATTCATAAATTCAAAATTAATAACTTCTAAAGGTTTAAAGTCTTTACTTTTTAATGATAATGATTATATTTTTTCAGATTTTTTTTCCTAATAACATAGCTTTGTGGTACATATAATATTTTATCTTTGGCATCATGTAAAAATTGAAGCTTAAACCAAATGCATAAATATTCAATATAGTATATGTGGCAAGATAATGTGTTAAAGATTTTCTTATTTATCAGTCCATAAATAATGTAGAAAGCATTTAAAATAGTTTAATATTATTTTTACAATGCCACTCCAAATCAAGGAGGGTTGAATGATCATTAATTGCATGTTACTTAGTAATTTTTGGTTATAAATAAAAACAGAATGTTATTATAATGTTGTTCAAAAATTAGTTTGAAAGTTGCATTATTAATTATATAAACAGTTTACTTAAAACTGATATCAAAATTTTATCAACAAGAATAGAAAAAAAAAAAAAAGTCTTAAAAGCTGAAATAATTTTAGTTACACTAATATAATATATGTGACAGTTATAATAATTCTAATTAATTAAAATTGAATTCTGTTATTTTAATTAAAAAATGTAAAAAGAAAATAAATTGAACATTTTTTATTACTATTATAGGAAATGTTGCAAATTATCAGTTGAAAGTAAGAAAGTAGGGCTACAGATAAGTGCTAAAAAGAATAAAGTAATGTTCAATGAATTTTCCCAAAAGAAAATAAAAATTGATACTGATGAATTAGAAGAATAACCCTGATCAGATTATTAATATAGATAGAAACATACTAAATTAAAAAATATAGATTTAAACTTGAATGGAATACTTATGTGGTTTGAAAAGGAAGGTTTTTAATAATTATATTTTACCCATTCTTTTTTATGGATCTAAGAAAAGCAATACAAAAACTTCAGACCACTTAAGAAAGTATTGTAATGGTCAGATTCATATGCTTCGTTAACATAGTGCAGAAGTCGATCACCACACTGAAAAGCAGCACATAGGTAGCGAAGCTACCAGCACTTAGGAAAACAAGGAAGTGAAGTTTTAGGGAGTTTGATATTTAAAGAATATAATTCGGGAAACTTTTAAAGGGGGGTGGGCTTTTAAATTGTAATATTATCAAAAACAAGACAAATGGAGGGGATATAAGAAATAAGCAAAAGATGGTTGATTTAGATATAAGTGTAGATGTGGAGAGGGAATGGTTTTGTAAGATTAATGGTAAGAAAGTTTGTTATAAACGTAATGGAGTAGAAAGAATCAGAAGAATTTATAAAAGAATATTTAGGAAAGAAAAAATTGTTAAAATTGGGTTTTTGAATATGCAAGGTGGTAGGAGACCAGGAAAGTGGCTGGAATTAAATAAAGCAATTAAAAATGAAGAGCTGGAGGTATTAGCAGTAGTGGAAATGCATCTAAGAGAAGAAGAAGAACCTATATTGGAAGAGGTGGTATGGCAGGGTGTAAACAGAAAAGAAAAAAAAAAGGGGTGGTGGTATAGGTGTTATATCGAGGAAATATTTAAATATTGTTAAATGTCAAGAGCATTTGTGGTTTGAAATAAGGTTGGGTAGACAAGAATGGATGGTGGATGTAGTGTATATAGGTACTGAAGATAGTCAAACTGTAATGGAGTGGAATAGTAGTATATATGAATGCCTAGTTAAGGATATACAAATTTTTAAAGAAAAGGGGAAGAGAATAATGGTTATAGGGGATATGAATGAACATATTGAAGAAATTGATGATGTAGATAATAAGAATGGTCAGTTTTTGAAGGAATTTTGTCAAAGAGTAAATTTGAGCATTGGGAATTTATCAAATATGTATGAGGGACAATACACATGGTCTAGGAATAATGTATTTCACACAATAGATTATGTATTGGTAGAGAAAGAGGGAATGAATAAAATACAAAAATTAAGGTGTTTGATAATTAAGAGAGAGTATAATAGTGATCATAATTTTATTGTAATAGAAATGGTTAGTAATGTGATGGAGGATAGAAATAAAGGTAGAAATAATAGTGAAAGATGTGGATGGAGAGTGAATAATAAGAATAAGTTGGAAGAATATAAAATAAAAGTTGAAGAAACCATGGAGCAGTTGGATGGGGATGAGTATAAGGACTGGTGTGGTGAAATAAAAAAAGTGGCAAATAGGGTTTTAGTTGAGAATATGCAGAAGAATAAAAGTAATAAAAAAATGAGAGTTAGTAAAAGTGTAAAAGAGAGGAAAAAAGCATGCAGAGAATATAAGTGTGCTATTAAGAACAAAGAAAGTGAAAATGATATTAATGATAAATGGAGAAAGTACTTAGAAAATAAGAAGTTGGCTAAAATGGATAATTATAGAGAGAGGATGAAGTTAAATAGTAAATTGTTGGAGGATATTAATAAAAGTGGAAGAGATCTTTAGTTGGTGCTAAATAATGATCTAGAATTGTTTTTGGCTATAAATTAGTGTCGTTAGTAAGGGGCGATTGTGTTTCCAGTATCGCGCCAACTACGATTTTACAATTAGAATTTTTTTTTGAAACGGAATTTTGCCATAACTTTTCTGTTTGTAAAATGCTTATTTCAGATGAATTATCTTTGTAAATTTCATCCTCTTTTTGATTTCCTTTTGGAATTACATTAAAAGGAGAAATGTAGGGGAAAGAGAGATAGTATTAATAGATGATGAGGGAATAGAGTGTAGCTCTAGAGAAGAGGTAGAGAGAATCTTAAATAGTTATGTAATGGATATAGAAAAGATGTTAGATGTGAAGGAAGTAGTGATAGAAAAAATGAAAGCAGTTAGTAATGGGAATATTAGGTTCACAAAAAATGAATTGAATGAGGCAGGGAAGAGATTGAAAAGTGGAAAGGCAAGAGGTTTAGATGGATGGGCAGCAGAGATGGTAGTGAATTTAGGGCATAGAGCAAAAGCAAGGTTATTATCGTGTTTTAATAAAATGGCACAGAAGACAGTTTTTCCGGTTAGTTGATACAAGAATAAGGTTATTATTTAAAGGGAAGGGTAAGGATCATAGAAAGTTAAATAATTATAGACCAATGGCGGTAACATCAGTTTTATATAAAGTTTTTTCATATATGATAGCTGGAAGAGTTGTAAAATGGATGGAAGAGAATAATGTAGTGGGGGAAATGCAAGGAGGTTTTAGGACAGAGAGGCGTATAGAAGATAGTTTGTTTGTAGTTACACAACTTATGGAGATGAGTAGGAATTAAGTTAGATCATTATATATGAGTTTTATAGATGTAGAGAAAGCATAAGATAGAGTAAATAGAAATAGATTATGGGTAAGGTTAGCCAAATTAGGAATGGATAAAGCTTTAGTAAATATTATTAAGAAATTACATGAAAATAATTATTATACTTACCAGTTAGGGGATATAAAATCAGTTAAAGTTAAAAATGGGGTGGGATTAAGGCAAGGATGCCCTATGTCACCTATTTTGTTTTTGTTGTTTTGAGTGAAATGGAGAAAGCAATAGAAAGACTAGGAAGAGAGCTAGAGATACCATTAATAGGTGGCATGGGAGTATATATTTTGTCAGGTCTTTTTTTTGCAGATGATATCTTTTTTTGTGCAGAAAGAAGAGAAGATATGGAAATTATGTTGAGGACATGTGCAAGGATGGGTAAAGAGATGGGGGTCAAATTTAGTGAAGAAAAATCAAATATAATGATGGTTAATACTGGGGAAAGAGAAGATGCAGAATTTTTATTGGGGGATATAAAGTTAAGTGTGGTGGATAGATATAGGTATTTGGGAATCATCTTATGTAATCAGGAAAATTGCTTGGATGAATGGGAGAAAAAATTGATAAATGAAGCAACGAAAAGAAAAGATTTGGTAAAGAAACTAACAGTATTTTCATATAATAAATATGATGTAGCTAGAATAGTATGGAAGGGAGTTGCAGTAGCAGGGTTAACATATGGCAATGATGCATTATGTGTTAGTAAAAGGATTTTAGATTATTTAGAGAAAGTACAAAGGGAAGTAGGAAGACATGCATTAGATGCAGAGATGTGGACAGCAAAGGAGGCAATTCAAGGAGAAATGGGATGGTCAAGTTTTTATATGAGAGATGCAAAAGTAAAATGAAAATGTTTGGTAGGTTGCAGTTTACGGACAGTAAAAGAATAGCAAAAATAGTGTTCAATTGGGTTATGAGTAAAGAGCAGGTAACAAGATGGGTGAGAAAGGTAATGCGGTATGCGAAAGATTTGGATAAAGAATTTATATCAGTATATTTGTATAAAAGGTGGGATGATTGTGTTAGGAGGATTGTTGAGTGTTATAGTGGTAAGGAATGGGATAAAAGAATAGAAGCATTAATAAAAAATAGGGAGTTGGAGAGATGGAGAACTAGTATGGAGGGTAAGAAGAGTTTAAATATATATAGAAGTAAACGGAATATTGGATGCGAGTTAATTTATGATAATAGTAAGGAAAGTAGTTTATTATTTAAGGCTCGAACAGGATCTTTAGCAATAAGAGAATATACATGTAAATGGAAAACCATGGATAATTTAGTGTGCAGATTGTGTAAGGAAGGTATAGAAAATATTAGGCATCTGTGGATTGAATGTAAATGCTTGAAAGCAGAAAGGGTACAGATAATGAAGTTATGGGAGGATAGACATGAACAAAGTGACTATACAGAAAGTGAGTTATTAGTTTTTATGTTGGGTTTGCGAAGAGATAAGGAGGATTTAGATATAAAACCATAGAGTTGACAAAGTTTATCTTGTGGAAATGGGATGGGCAAAATATGGGTAGACTTAAGAGTGGGGAATAAAGAATAAAATGGCTAACAGGCTTATCTGGGCATAATAGCTGAGATATTCTTGACTTCGTTTAAGGAGAAGCCAAATACATCACATCACATCACCAGTATTACTGAATTCGAACATGGTTTATCGGTTCCACAATACACTCTACGAAATAACGCATCTGATGCCACAGTAGTAAACATTTCTTTAGGCACGGGATCAGGGAGATGTGAGAGACTCATAGACTTTATTTTCGAGTTAGTTATATATAATATTAATATTAGACATTTATATTTTAAATAATCTAGGGGATAGTACATTGAATGTGTGTCGAATAAATAAATATATGATGGCAGACGTATGGTTTGAAATTATTTAATCCAAATATTTTATACTAAAATCATTTAATTAAACATTGGATTATATTAAAATCTCAGTAGCAGTATTATTATTCTGATACTGTTATTTTCTAAGACATACAATTATTTGGCTAACGTAATCTAGCTACCTGAATTCTTGAGCAAGTATTTCAAGAACATGCCTTCAGAGATTTAATATCTTTGCAATGCACGAGTCTAAATTAGGATTGATAATAGCAGCTGCAGACATATATTTTATTTAATTAAATAAGATATAAATGATTAATTGTGGGCAGACATTTTTTTGAGTGATTTTATGTCATTACTGCAGAGACGAAGTCATACATGGAATAATAAAAATACTAATAAGAAACACGTGGTACATTTAGAACTGCGATGCGAGTGTGGCAATACATTAAAACTGTGAAGTCAATGGATGAGTTTAAAACAACGGGCTGGGGTTTGCCGTAGGCTCAAAGGTAAGATGTCACATAAGCATAATCAGGTGCAAAGGGTTCGTGCCACACTTACTTCCTGACTGCATGACGGGTGTCAAGCCCTATGGGAACATTCATTATGTCCACTTGCGTAGGACGACTCGGATTCAGTAAATCCTGTATGATCTGGGATGTCCAAGGCTCATAATGGATTATCGCATCTCTAAACCGTAACAACATGTGTAATTCACATAATATTCTGTTAAGATTTAATATAAATTTATGACTCGGTCCTACATAACCAACGTTTAATAAATAACGAATTTGGCTCTCAAAGAAATGCACTTAATGGATTTATTATTTAAAATTAAAACAAGTGTAAAAGCAATAGGTAAGCTGGGTGGGTATTAAGAACTAATATGTCCACCACATGCTATGTAGTAGACCCTTGCATGTACAATAAATGAAGCACCGAATGTGTGCCGATTTATATGAAAATAACAAAATAATTTATAGAATTAAATATTAATTATATGATTTGCAGGACACGCATCCACTGTTTCAGGCAATCATGTATTTGTATTTTAGAGAATTATAGAGATTTCCGAGCAGACCAGCCAATATGAGTATATATAAAGAAATAGATTAGTAGGTCACTGTACAAGATGGCAACCGTTTAGATTAGGATTTATATTTAAAATTTGGCGAGATCCGATCGGAAATCTTATAGGCATGCTATCATTAGATAATAAAAAAAATGTAAAATTAGAAATACATACCCAAGAAATAGACAGTTAGGTAACCTAGATTATTAAAAGATATTCACATAATAGATTAATAATGAAATTAATAATTATACAATTTATATAGAGAGAGTAAGCTATAGCTTGAATAATATTATAGTACTCTAAAAGGCCTTGGGTACAGGTACCTGTTTTATAAGAAGCTTTCAGATTTCATGGTCAGTAGCAGATTGTTCATGAGTTCAAACAGTAGCAGTTCTTTCCAGCACTCAGGTTATTGATTTATTTCAATAGCAGCAGCAGCTTTCCGATTGTTTGGGCAGCAGATCCTCTTGATTTAATTGGTGATGGGCACATGTGGAGGTTCGGATATATGATCGATCATCTCCGGGGGAAGAATAGTCTGGGTGCTTCCTAATCGATCAACTTGTAGTGGACGAATTAATTAATTTTAAGATTTGGATTCTCTCAACCAAGCAAGAGCACAGCCAAAGTCTAACTAAAAAGTTCTTAGAAATCCAGGATGTCCTCTTTTCTTTATCTTATCCTTTTAATTTCGTTCTAGTTTATTTTTAGTTCCATTCATTTGCAAATGCATTTACAAGAGTTTTTAGAATTTTAATTAATTCAGAAAGCTACAGTTCTATTGTTTAAGTTTATTTTACCTTTTTAATTTTATTAATTGAAACTGTTAGGGAATTTTTCTAATTAATCTATCATATCTCTCACCGACCATGACTTGCCAAATTTCAAGTACAAAGGTATTTATAATTCATTTTTACTTTTCTTTGAATTAAAATCTAATTTCAAAATTATTATTTAAAATACGCCTTTTAAAACAGCACTATATTAACGAAAGTTTATAGTTTAAAATAAATAGCTAAAGTTATATCAACATTATATAACTAAAAGAGAAATTTAAAATTATATCAAATATTTTATTTATTGTTTTAAATTTGTTATCGAAGTATGTGTGCGTTTACGGTGACTTTTACAGATATTTATATATATTTTAATATCGCTACACACACAATTCGATACCAAAAAGTTTAAATTTAAGTAGAATAAAGGTGGTGGGTGAGACATGATAGAAAAAGGTGAAACTTAAGATTTGAATGCGAATCTTACTGTTTCATTTTCCCCTACTTCCCATGAATAATTAATGAAGAACAATTGAAGCAAGGAAAGAAAAAAAATTGATATAACGGATACTTTTAAATACGCAACTTATTATTTCCTTTTTTTTTACATATATATATATAGAAAGCAAAGATTACATGAAGCAATGAATACTTTTATATACCCGGATCTAGATCTATTTTAATTAAAATGGCCTAAATTTGGCCGTGTCTGGTTAGTATTTTACTTATACTAATATTAGTCAAACAAAATAATAATAAAATTTTAGTGAATTTAAAAATAATAAAATTTTAGTGAATTTAAAGTCCTATTTAGCTAATTTATGTTCCATTATACCAAATTCGTTTCCATTTTTTTTATATATACATAGTGACCGTCCTAAGAGGCTAACTTCTCTATAACCCCGGGTCAGGTGGATAGTATCTGTCTCTCGTAGTTGATGACTGCAGCCTTGGGTTTTCTACTTTTTGTCTTCTATCAGGTGGTTCTTTGGCCCAATGGTTAAAATCCAGTGTAGTAAGAAATTCTACCATTTCTCCTATCTTTTATACGACTTCCTGCCATTAATTGTTGGATATTTAGCGGCATGCTATGCTGGATAGTCCCGATGATATGTGGATCCGAAAATGTGAACATTGTAAGGGATTTGAATCAGTTCGCTTGGCGGAGGAAAAACTGTGTATGTGTTTCTTGGAGTATTGTCCCATATTTTTCCAGATAGAGCATATTGTAGATACCGCTTTGATGCTCGTCGCTCCAAGTATGCTTCATTAACGCACCTTTGTACTTTTCTATAGTTTTGGGTTTCCATTTCACCATGTTCCACCAGTCCTTGGCAGAGCCCTGCAAATGGTAACTGGCGATGGCTATCTGCTCATCTGGTCCTGCCTTGTGAAATTTAAAGAAGTTTTGTAATCTCTCTAGGTGGGCTTGAGGGTTTTCCCCTATCTCTCCTCTAAAGATTTTTACATGGATCATCTTTGCTAGGTAGCTTTGGTGTCCAACTTCCATTCCTATGCTTCCTTCCATGACCTTTGGTCCTTCTACTTTTTTGTCCACGTCTATGCTCACCTCCTTTTTACTGCTGGCTCCATCCGGTGGCTCTTGTGGGTCTTGATTTATTGGAATGAGGTCTCTTTGCTCATCACATTTATTTACATTTATTACACTATCTATATTCTCTTCTATCACCATAGGTTTGTCTGATCTTTCTAACTTCCTTTCAGACTCCATGTCTTTAATATCTTTTTCCTTTTTACTGATTTCAAATATTCCAAACTTTTCTTTTATCATTTCTAAATCTCTCAAGACAGCCTTTTTAAATACTTGATACTCCCTAACTCTTGTCATTTCTTCTTCCTGCCTTTTTTTATCCTTCTCTCCTTCTCATTTCCTCCTCATTTATTCTCATTTCTTCCCTATTCTGCCTAAGTATTTCAAGGAACTTTAGATTAAAGTCCATTGATCCTCTGTATTGATGGGAGCTTCCATTCGCTCTGGTGTCGACTCAAAAGCTTCAGATAAATTTACTTGCTCTAGACTATCATTCTCTGCCTCCCTTTTCCCATGCTTTTATTATTCCGTGATTTTATTTTTCTTAAATATTATTTATTCATTTTATTTATCTCTAATAGCATTAGACTACCCCCCTCTGGTAAAACTTGGTCATATCCTACTGTTTCTGCCCTCACCTACTATACATTGCCCTATCTCTATATTTTCTATACTACTGCTGTTTAATATATATAAGCTACTGCTGTCTAACACATATAATAATGACATTAATAAACATTTACTGCTACTTGCTTTTCTCACTTCACGACTGATTATTATTTTTTTATATAAATAAACAATAAACATTTCACTAGATCAGAATATTTTTCATTCCTTCTTAAACTACACATACGTCCCTGCTTTCTTTAAACTTGTTATTACATCTACCGTTCGTCCATCCATTCAACCCACAGTATCTCATTCTATTTATTTTTCTTATTATTTTTATCGAAAAAAATTCATATATATAAAATAAATGGCTAACGACTAACTCGGGTAACAAGCGCTAAAAGAAATTTATGTATGTTATATGTCTACTCAGGTCATATGGGTTTTTTAATGAAGCCTCACGTCGGCGCCAAACGCTAAAAAAAAATTATACTAAGTAACGGTCAGATTCGTATGCTTCATTAACATAGTGCAGAATTCGACCATCACACTGAAAAGCAGCACATAGGTAGCGAAGCTACCAGCATTACTGAATTCGAACATGGTTTATCAGTTCCACAATACACTCTACGAAACAACGCATCTGATGCCACAGTAGTAAACATTTCTTTAGGCACGGGGATCAGGGAGATGCGAAAAACTCATAGACTTTATCTTCGAGTTAGCTATATATAATATTAATATTAGACATTTATATTTTAAATAATCGAGGGGATAGTACATTGAATGTGTGTCGAATAAATAAATATATGACGGCAGACGTATGGTTTGAAATTATTTAATCAGAATATTTTATACTAAAATCATTTAATTAAACATTAGTTTATATTAAAATCTCAGTAGCGGTATTATTATTCCGATACTGTTATTTTCTAAGACATACAATTATTTGGCTGACGTAATCTAGCTACCTGAATTCTTGAGCAAGTATTTCAAGAACATGCCTACGGGAGATTTAATATCTTTGCAATGCACGAGTCTAAATTAGGATTGATAATAGCAGCTGCGGACATATATTTTATTTAATTAAATAAGATATTTATAAATGATTAATTATGGGCAGACATTTGAGTGATTTTAAGTCATTAATGCAGAGACGAAGTCATACATGGAATAATAAAATTAATAATAAAAAAGAACTGCGATGCGAGTGTGGCAATACATTAAAACTGCGAAGCCAATGGATGATTTTAAAACAATGGGCAGGTGTTTGCCATAGACCAAAGATAAGATGTCACATAAGCATAATCAGGTGCAAAGGGTTCATGCCGCACTTACTTCCTGACTGTGTGACGGGCGTCAAGCCCTACGAGAACCTCCATTATGTCCACTTGTGTAGGATGACAAGATTCAGTAAATCCTGGATGATCTGGGATGTCCAAGGCTCATAATGGATTATTGCATCTCTAAACCATAACAACATGTGTAATTCACATAATATTCTGTTGATTTAATATAAATTTATGACTCGGTCCTACATTACCAACATTTAATAAATAACAAATTTGGCTCTCAAAGAAATGCACTTAATGGATTTATTATTTAAAATTAAAACAAGTGTAAAAGCAATAGGTAAGCTGGGTGGGTATTAAGAACTAATATGTCTGCCACATGCTACCTAGTAGACCCTTGCATTTACAATAAGTGAAGCACTGAATGCGTGTCAATTTATATGAAAATAACAAAATAATTTATAGAATTAAATATTAATTATATGATTTGCAGGACACGCATTCACTGTTACAGGCAATCATGTATTTGTATTTCAGAGAATTATGGAGATTTCCGAGCTGACCAGCCAATATGAGTATATATGAAGAAATAGATTAGTAGGTCGCTGTACAAGATGGCAACCGTTTCGATACCAAAAAGTTTAAATTTAGGTAGAATAAAGGTGGTGGGTGAGACATGATAGAAAAAGGTGAAACTTAAGATTCGAATGCGAATCTTACTCTTTCAGTAAAGAGAAATATATATTAGGAATAACAAAAAGGAATAGAAAACAAAATACAAAATACATGGATGAGAAAATAAAGATAGTACTGACAACATTAAAAGAATTGAGACTTAAATGGAGCTGGGCCAATCATTGCTAAAAGAAATGATGATAGGTGGACAGTTTTAAACTGATCCCAAAAATTTGAAAAGGACCTAGAAAGACACCACATGTTAGATGGATGAATGAAATAAGCACATTTTCTGGTGTGATGATGAGAAGAAAGGCTAGAGATTAAAAAAACTGGATTAAACTCGGGGAGATCTTAATTCTGCAATGGTTCAATGACTAAAAATGATAAAGATAATGGTATAATTAAAATTATTCTAATATTAATAATTACATTTGATAAGTCAAATTTATTCCAAATTCAGTTTTTTGAGACAAATCATCTCATACTCTAAATATAGCCAGAGTTAGGTAAGCTAGATTATTAAAAGATATTTACATAATAGATTAATAATGAAATTAATAATTATACAATTTATATAGAGAGAGTAAGCTATAGCTTGACTAATATTTAGAGTACTCTAGATGGCCTTGGGTACAGGTACCTGTTTTATAAGAAGCTTTCAGATTTCATGGTCAGTAGCAGATTGTTCACGAGTTCAAACAGTAGCAGTTCTTTCCAGCACTCAGGTTATTGATTCATTTCAATAGCAGCAGCAGCTTTCTGATTGTTTGGGCAGCAGATCCTCTTAGCTTAATTGGTGAAAGGCACATGTGGAGGTTCGGATATATGATCGACCATCTCCGGGGGGAGAATAGTCTGGGTGCTTCCTATTCGATCATCTTGTAGTGAACGAATTAATTTTAAGATTTGGATTCTCTCAACCAAGCAAGAGCACAGCCAAAGTCTAACTAAAAAGTTCTTAGATATCCAAGATGTCCTCTTTTCTTTATCTTATCTTTTTAATTTCGTTCTAGTTTATTTTTAGTTCCATTCATTTGCCCCGAGGAGAATCAATGCACTTACAAGAGTTTTTAGAATTTTAATTAATTCAGAAAGCTACAGTTCTATTGTTTAGGTTTATTTTACCTTTTTACATTTTATTAATTGAAACTTTTAGGGAATTTTTCTAATTAATCTATCATATCTCTCACCGACCATGACATGCCAAATTTCAAGTACAAAGGGATTTATAATTGATTTTTACTTTTCTTTGAATTAAAATCTAATTTCAAAATTATTATTTAAAATATGCTTTTTAAAACAGCAATATATTAACGAAAGTTTATACTTTAAAATAAATAGCAAAAGTTATATCAACATTATATAACTTAAAGAGAAATTTAAAATTACATCAAATATTTTATTTATTTTTTTAAATTTGTTATTGAAGTATGTGTGCGTTTATGGTGACTTTTACAGATATTTATATATATTTTAATATCGCTACACACACAATTCGATACCAAAAAGTTTAAATTTAGGTAGAATAAAGGTGGTGGGTGAGACATGATAGAAAAAGATGGTGGGTGAGACATGATTAAAAAAGGTGAAACTTAAGATTCGAATGCGAATCTTACTCTTTCAGTATGGAGAAATATATAATAGGAATAACAAAATGCAATAGAAAACAAAATACAAAATACATGGATGAGAAAATAAAGATAGTACTGATATCATTGAAAGAATTAAGACTTAAATGGAGCTGGGCCAATCATTGCTAAAAGAAATGATGATAGGTGGACAGTTTTAAACTGATACCAAAAATTTGAAAAGGAACTAGAAAGACACCACATGTTAGATGGATGAATGAAATAAGCACGTTTTCTGGTGTGATGATGAGAAAAAAGGCTAGAGATTAAAAAAACTGGATTAAACTCGGGGAGATCTTAATTCTGCAATGGTTCAATGACTAAAAATGATAAAGATAATGGTACAATTAAAATTATTCTAATATTAATAATTACATTTGATCAAGTCAAATGTATTCCAAATTCAGTTTTTAGAGACAAATCATCTCATACTCGAAATAATTTGACTGATAACATATATATATACTGGCGAGATTTAAAGTAATTCAATAAAAATAAACAATCATTAACATAATTTATATTAAAAAATGTAAGTCATTGATTTAAACTTGCCCATCTCAAACTCAATGGCATTCCTTCAAAATCCTCCAAGAATATGAATAAAATAATTATAATCAATTAATTATGAAAAAAAAAAAATTCAGTAGTATTAGAAACTTAAAAAAAATTAAAATAGTTAAACAAGTAATATCCTATGCCCATTGCTGTATTTAAAAAATAATTACGTGCTTTTCTTTTTATTGGCAATTAAGATAATATTTAATCTCAAATAAACACTTTAGAGTAAATGTTAAGTTTTAATAGTCCTGCAAACATAGGGGATCTAGAGAGGATGCCTTTTCATATCCACAATAAATGTGCAATCTTGCAATCAAGTCAAATTGAAATTAAATAAATCCTGTAATGTTATTCAATCTCATGTAAAAACATGTTTCTCTTTATCAAAACGTGGTTTTTTTTTTTTGGTATTTCAAAATTTTCAGTTATTGTCCAGATTTCTTTCTGACAATAGCTTTTATTTCAATTGCATTTTTGATTCTACGTTATTTCTACTTCCGAGTTCATTTGAATTCAAGTGTGTAAGTAAGTATACGTAGCGTTCTTTTTGTCCCTTTGATTTTCTTTTCATAGCTTCGTAATGTTATTTTTTGTTAAAAACAAAACAACAACTAAAAAAACCCACAAAAACTCATAAAAATAAATATAAATTACAACTCTTTTATTAACTTTTCATCCTGGCAAGAAATTTCTTTTTTTTCATGTGTCCCAGCCGATGCTTTGACATATGAAAAAAAAAAAATTTCTTGCCAGGATGAAAAGTTAATGAAAGTGTTGTAATTTATAATTTTTTATTTTTATGAGTTTTTGCGGGGTTTTTTTGTTGTTGTTTCGTTTTTAACAAAAAATACATTCATTCATTAGCATTTCAGTGGAAAATTCCACTCAGCATTCACATGTTCAGTAAAGTTCTATTTTGAGGGGGAAATTTTCAGTTGAGATGTCCATTTTGTGTCAAAAATGTATATACCAAATTGCTTGTTTAATATGAAAATTTCTATTATATATTAGATGGTAAGTAGTGTAGGTGTATATTTTGTTTTGTTTTTGTAAATAATATTTAAAAAAATAATTTAGTGATTGTTTTCTTCATATTTACTTTAGAGTAATAGCGTTTTGTATTTTGCATAATTTTGGCTTATGAGAAAATGTACTTTTTAAGATCAGATTTTTTTTTGTGTGAAATTCATATTTTTAGTGTTTTTATAAATTTTACAATGTGAAAATCGTATATATTTTTCTGAAAGGCAAATCATTATTTTTTTTAAAAAAATGTTATTTTGTTAATATCGATTTTCTATTATAAATTTTAAACTTTTTTGTGTGAAAGTAGTATATATATTTGTGTATGGCAAATCAACTTTTTTTTTTTTAATATTATTTTTATAAACTTTTTGTGTGATAGTAGTATATATTTGTGTATGGCAAATCAACTTTTTTTTTTTTTAAATATTATTTTTAATATAGATTTATTGCTCAAATTCATATTATTATTATAAATTTAAATTCTGTTCCATTTTACTATTATCATTATAAATTTTATACTTTTTTTATCGTGCCGAAAGTTGTATATAATTCTGCTCCATATTTTATACTTTTAGTTGTGTAAAAGTGGCATTTTTGTCCGAAAACACTGAGCATGTATTAGACATGCTGTGTCTTTTCATATATGTATTCAACCTGGCAATAACTTTGTAAATCTTGTGAAAATGTCACTTATAAGATATCATGTACACATTACTTTTTTTTGCAAATTTTGCGAAAAATATCATGTACAAGATCCTTGTACACATTCTTTTGGTCAGATCACAAGATTATAAAGTTATAAGCAGATTGATATGAATGTAAAAAGATGCAGCATGTCTAATACATGCCCCATTATGCAGGACTAATACTAAAGTATGATATTTTCTTAAGATGATGTTATCTACAATATACAGGAATAAAAATTAATCAAATTTCTTGTTAATTTCTCAATTAAGCAAGCAAAACATCCCTAATTAAAAAAATAAATAAATACTTCTACATTCTGCATGCTTTTTTACATATATAAGTTCAATAATTAGTTTTTATCAATGCTCAGCATTAGATTTGACACTACACATCCTGTAGTTATTTAACTTCTTTTATATTATTAAAAAAAAAGATGGTGTTAAAAGTTGTTTGATTTTATCACATGATCATCATGCCATATGCTTACACATGCTATTAATAACAGTACTAAACTCTCCATACAGTTGTGCCATCAAGTGCAAACTTTCATAATCAATAGATGAGGGAGATTTGTGCATAAAATCCCTATCTAGTGCCTACTCATGCAACATCCCTAGACTAGTTTCTAGCTTGTGGCTTTCATCAGTAAGGTTTGGATTTGAGATGCAGTGCTCTCAAATCCAAGGCTTCTCATTGATGAAAGGCACAAGCTAGAACTAGTGTACTGGTCGGTTTTGTCTGTTCATATAACAAGATCTAGCATCTAGGCAAAAGTACCTACAGTCCAATCATGCGCAAGATGCATAAGTCAGGAACACTCATGAACTTTGCCTATATGTCTATTTTCCAGATATATCAACTTATGAGCAACAATCCCGATGATACCAATCTAATTTATCTCTTACCGCCGGCATGGGAAAGCGGAAACAAAAACAGACTCTAATTGGAATGATAGTATAGTGAAACATTTATTATTAGATTTAATATATCTAAAAGATTGGACCTTTCACATTAATTATATTGATAGGAATAATAGCGGGAGATCATCTAGTCAGAACAAGCATAATTTATTAATCAAAATATAACATTTAAATAAATGAAACAATGATTCTGGAAAATTGTTATATATGTATGGTTTATTAATTTAAATAAATACATAAGCAATTTTATTATATTTCTCCTTTAGTCTTCACTGGCCTTTTATATTATATAACACTGGATTTACCTTTGGAATTAAGAAGTTACAAATAGATTCATTACTTTCTTATTTTTGCAGCTGATTTATATGCCAATAATTGATAAACAATAATATCTGCAAATACAGTTTTAATAACACTATTTGACTATGTAAACAAATCTTAAATCCACTCCTAGAAAGAATAACATAATATAGCACTTGATCGAATTTACTTAGAATTATTAACTTTATTAGAAAAATACACTTTACATTAATAAGTGAAGTAATCTCAGTTTATACTGAGTAAGAAACGTGTGTGGGGGAGTAAATTTAGAATATATATAATTGCGTCGCAAAATGATGCGCACATGAAAATATTAATAAATATAAAGAAATCTGCTTAGTAGAATCATAACATTATGACTTATGGATATTCATAGGTTTTATTTGGAACTAGAACAAAAGGGACGGTGCATGCATGGTGGCTTATTTATGTGATCCATTCACGGATCTTTGAAGGTGCTTCTGAAAATTCATTGAAGAAATAAAGACTGATATATGTGTCTGCAAACTTTGGCAGAATCGACTTAACAAACGAAGAACATTCTGTTGTGAGCTACGATGGGCCGGTTTTACCCGGAGCGATTCCCATATGGAGCTAGCTCAGGTAATAATATAAGTCCCCAGGGGGGTTAAGAACCTGGTTCTTGGACTTGGAGATACGAGATGAGGTTCGGCTTTCCGATACACCAGGGTAGAGTGAAGCACAAATATATATAAACGAACAAGGAGGCCGGTATGCACACAACGCTTGGAACAACACATATAAAACTTTAAAAGAATACTTAATTAATACCTATATATTATGGAATATCCCACATAATGGTATGATTTAAAATACTAAACAATAAGAGAGAGTTTAAATTCATTAATAAAATGATAAAATATTGAAATAGAAATCCCCTTCCCCTGTTACATTAATTTATATATAAAACTTCCCACAAATGTTAAAATAGATATGAAAATTTGGTTCCAAGTGCTTTGATGATATAGTATACATCATTATTTATATAAGAGTTAGGTGGTGGTTATTGATTTCATAAAATAAATATTGATTTATTTCAGATAAAACAGATTTGAACTTTTAGAATTAACGCTATTATTTTAAAGAGAAAAAGAAACATTTCTTAGAAAAAAAGATTTCTACTCTGTTCTTCGATAAATACGCTATAATATAATTAAGTTGTTTTTTTCCAAATCTGCAAGCAACCACTGTAATTGAAATAAAATTGTTTTAATTAAAAGAAACTAAACTGATCTCCCCATGAAAAGACAGATGGGGATTTAAAAGAGGGAGCGAACATTCTTGCAAATTTAGAAAATTATAGGCATATTATTTAAAATACAAATTATAAAATATAATAATCAAAATACAAAATATTGCTGCCGCACGAAAGTGAAATAAGAATTATTTACTAGAGGCTCAATGATAGGAGAAAGATTAAGAGTTCATAGAGAGTTGAACACACTTTTAACAATAAGGTAAGATTTTACAAATTATACTAGTTAAGATATTTCTGATCTTTAGATCAGTTTAAAAAAAATTACATTACATTTAAAAGAAGAGTTAGACAAGAAATAGTTTTAAATTGAGATTATACATATAAATTTATGAGTTACAGCAGTAACATGGATTTGTTACCTTGTTCAATATTGACAGCGATTCTTTGATGATTTGAAAAGTCTCGTACACTAGATCTAGTTTTATTACTCAGATGGGTCAGGGAGGTAGCATTTTCATTATTTAGTAGATAGGTTCATAGTAACAGTTCATGAGTATCTGGATCCTGGGCAGTGATGTCGGGAAAACGGCCATTCTGGAACAGTGAGAAAAGTTGAAGTTTTTACCTACTCACAATACATTGAATTAAAGGCACGACCAGCATGGATTTTGTTGGCCATTGGTCTTCTCAAATTATTTGCTCTCCTAATGTGTTCAATTCCAGCACTATTTATATGATTTTGAAATTGTTCAGGAATGCTTTTAGCTGGTTCATCTAAGGTAATTTATCTACTACTAGATCGATCTGCAAATTGCATATCAGATGCATACCTTTGTTCCTATAAGTTTTAAAGACAATGCAATCCTGCTAAGAATTTCTCAAATGATTGTTTTAAAATATAATCTGAGGTTTTAAAATAAATTTGAAGTGGATAAAATTTCCACTAATGGATTTTACATTACTGTTACAAAATTATAACATTTTAATTCGGACTAATGGGTTTCCGGTTAATTGATTTAATTGCATTCGAGACTATTCAGCAAGATTGCATCAGCCTTTGATCACCATTACTAAGATAAATAATATAATTTAATATAAGTTTAAAAATACAAATTACACTTTATAAATAATCTCCCCTCACCTATGATATATATGTATCCATTACACACATATACGAATAATATAATATAAAATATTTATTCATTTAGAATATTTAAATTAAGATTATTAAATATCCATGCCAATGATTATTTTTAATAATTAAGCAAAAAAAAAGAAGTTAATAAATGCATAACGGTTTGGTGATGGGAGATTCTGAGTGGGCTGTGAAGCTCAATCTGAGTATCAGATTGACTGCTTCACTAGTCTGAGGATGTTGGATGAGTAGGCACTGAAACTTCTACCTGAACATTAATTACAATGAGTTTATATATTTTAATAACCAAATCTGCAGTTACCTTCTGAAGATTAATAAAAAACTTACCAAGATCTGCTCTTCCTAAACAACAATCGTTACAATTGTTAATATGTAGGCCACTCACACAAAAATGTTCACACTACAAAAAACAAAAAATATCATGTAGAAATTATCACAATGGGAATATAATTTTATAGATATAAATATCAAATTCTGTGTAGAAATAAATTATCAGAGATATATATTAAAGTATTTTTGTCTGAAATGAGTAATATAAAGAAAAATACATGTACATGCACACCCACTTTAGAATACCCTTTGTTTTGGAATTGTTAAAATAAATAAAAATCCAATATTTAAGCTATGGTAATAATTAACAATTTACTTAATATATTTGGGGAAAAAATGTACAAATTAATCACAAAGTTTATGGTTAAATGGATTTGCAAATGACAATTAATCCTTCAAATATGTAAAACTCAGAAATTTTTTTTCATAGATGAAAACTTACTTTCAAATAAATCAAATATTGTACATTGAAATTAAAATTCCATCTTTTATACATATCATATTATTAATCATTGTTGCTACTTTTCAACATGTTATTTGAGTGCATGATATCGATAACTTTGGATTTCTATGATTAAACGAAATACTCAGATGCATTCTGGTGTATACCGGAGGTGTTCTTTCCATATGTGCCAGATAGCACAGTAACTTTACTAAAATAAAACTATGACAAATAAAACTTAACAACACAAGTTTTATTCATTTGCCAATAAATATATATATAAAAAGCAATTAGAAATGACCCCAATAATCTCTAAAGTCCATTATAATCTGTGGGTGATTCACATACACAGTCATTTAATAAATATAGTTTGTATAACTGTGTTACCATTAATTACAGTTTCTTACACACAGAGATATTGTATATCTTGTAACTGCAACAATTCCATCATGATCATTTATTATTCAACCAACACTCTGCTGATGGCTACATATATATTCACTATATCAGCTTATCAAGACCATTGCAGGTTTTATATCATTCCTTTCCGCAAAATCAAAGCTTGTTTCCATAATTAACTTCCATTATCATTCAATAATAATTATGCCGTATGTAAATTTTTCTAGAGTGAATAAAATAATGAAGAATGCCAATTATACATATGCTGTCTATAAGTAATTATAAAACTTTAAACTGCACACGGACAGTCCACTCCTCCCTTCACTCTAGAAAAAATCTGTAAAGTTTTAGTTTTCAATGATCCCAAACAGGTCTTGAAGGTGAAGTCAATCCTTCATCTTGATCAGTTGATTTTTCTTGATCTGGCTGTTTTGCTGATGGGAGATCCTCCCATAGGTTCTACTGCTCGATCATCTAATTCAAGAGTTCCCAAACCTTTTTTGGCAGCAGACCCTTTTACCAAATACTTTTCAAATCATCGACCCCCTAGTCATTTATTTTACTTACTCAAATTGATAAATTTGTACAAAACTGGACATTAAATATTTCACTAGATATAAAACTTTCATTTTAATCACTTGTAATTAATGATGAAAAAGATAAAAGGATTATGGAATGTTGAAACCTGCACTAATGAAAATTAAAGCAAAAAAATACAAGCAGAGGTTTTAAATTTTTGACAATTATGAAATAAATATGTAAATCCAAAATAAGTACAAATATTGAAATCACTTTATTAAACATAAAAATGAGTGAAAAAACATATTCAGAGAGAATTAAACATCAACAAAATTACAACAATGAAAGATTTTAATCAGAATTATAAAAATAAGAATACCAAATAAATTAGCTTGGAAAACTCAATTTAATGAGATGGGTGCACCTGATGATCTGTCAATAATTTATCTATATCCGGTTATGACATGACAAATCCTAACTTATAATAGCCCAAGCTGTACTGTCTGTATTTCTTTTTTGGCTGTCATATTATTATCATAAGAAATAAAAACTTTTATTAACAATTTTAACAGCCTAAAAAAAAAAGTACATAGTTACTTGAAACAGAAGATTTTTGTTCAATCTTGAATAAATAAACTGTCCTCTGATTTTTTTTTCATAATACTGCTCCTCAATAAATAATTATATTCAAAGTTCAAGTCACAAATAAGTACATGACATATCAAATGAAACAATTTATAATGTTTTATGAAAGCATGACCATACAAGTCTGATAGATTCTGCTAATACAGTCTCGTCCCATTGAGAGCAAGTGCGGACATGCAATGATTTTTCATGTCCGCACTTGCTTTGATATGTTTGATAAGACAATGTGGACATGTTTGCGCTACATGTATTTTCGTGCATTTTTATGTACGACTTTTTTAATGACATATTTTACCTTTTCATTCACAAGTTTGGTATGTAATGTGTTTTTATCAAAAGGGTTTTTTTTTTTAATTATTTTACTTCTTAATTAGGTAGCTATTGGAATCGTAGATTTTTTTGAAGTAATAAACAAATAGCAGTAGTAAGGAGGTCTATTTTTGCTGTTGTCAACTCCCAAATTTTTTTTATTGAAATTATCATTTGGGAACTCTTGATCTAATTGAATACTTATTTCAATGAGATACAACTCCTCTGTCTAGCTATCAGGGGGCATTTTCTCATTTTGATAGCAGAGGATAAATCAGCATATTCTTATTCACTTTTTTTTCTTCATGAAAACTATCCGTTTCTGACATTTTGTTCTGACAAAGTTCTAAATGATTGATATGTCTCTAAATGTTTTCAATTTTCAATGGATTACTCTGATTTGTTTATGAATACTTTTATTATCATATCAGACAGCAATTTTTTTATTAAAATGTCTCTAATCTAAACATTCTTGCCAACTTTATAATTTCTGAAATCAAATTGTTTTCACTAATAACATTAATAATTGGTAATAACATGGAGAGGTATGTGCGGAATTTTCAACCCATTAACAATTCTGTTGATATATTCACTGTCAATCTCCTAAAATACCATTTTATTCAATGTCAAATTGAAATAGTGAACTCTGGTTTTCAACTAGAGCATTGGATTTGGAATGGTATACGGATGTCAAAACCTGGGATATTCCCTTAATAACTAAAAAAATCCTTAAAGAACTGTGATGCAAAAACAGTTCCATTATTGGTCACAATTCTAAAGATTTTTAATGCCTTGATAATACATTCCATGCTGGTATTTTTGACAAGCTTATACTCCGTCGATTTGGAGTATGAATCTATAGCAATTAATAAAATGTAGCCATTCATGTAGTCTCATAGACTTTGGCTAGGATTTCAATCTTTTTGAAGGTAGAGATTGACATTCTAAACAATTTTACAGTATATGCTCTATTTTCCTGGCTCATATCAGGGCAACTCACATATGACCTTGCTAAGGTTTTCATCCATATTACTCCTGGGTGTTTCTTATATAGTAAACTAAGCACTTGCTTTCAGTCTTCTGATGTTATGAGTATGCAGATGGTCACAAAAATGCAACCATTGCATGTAGACAAACTTTCACATGGATTCCAAATAAAGCTTATTATGTAAATTGGTCAGCTTGGCCACTTATATTTTATCCAATTTTGTAAAGTTTTATATCCAGGATCATTTCTAGTTCAAACTATTGAATGTTTTAGATTTCATGAAAACTATGTAGTTTATTTCTGTAAATTTCTGCTGAGACTTGTGAGAATCTGGTGAGATAAGATATATGTGTGATCAATTACTTTATTGGGCTTGTAAATCAGTTCATAGTTGAAAGGTTGTTGGCATTTTTAGGGGTTTCCTTATTATTGTTGAAAATTCCTAGTAGTGGATGATGATCTGTATTGTAACCAGTTAGTGACATAGCTGTACTAGAAAAAAAAAGCATGGTCCTCAGGTTTGAGAATAAAAAATTAATTTATTAATGGGGGGAAATAATATTTAAATTTTCTTAGACCATTACTTAACTCAAAATTAGTAAAATCCCCATATGATATTATTAAAATTCTCAAACATTATATTTAATACTATTTTTTTCAGTCAAATAAAAAAATAAAAGAAGGAAGAACAAAATAAGATTTTAATAACTTTGAAAATTTTATTTTTAATTAATCAGAGTTGTTTTTTCTTAATCTCTGATAAAAAAGAAATAAAAAATCAATGCAATTAATTAATTATCTTGTTTGTTTTTTTGCAATAAGATTTGTTTTTTAATTAGAGAGGAATGTCAAAAATTTTAAACTGTTAATTTTAACTTCTTGACTTCTTTTCGATATCTATGATTAAAAAGAAAATTGGCTGAACAAATGTACTTATACAATTTTATCAAATTGATTGTCATGAAGATTATCATGTAAAAGACAGACTGTAATTGGCTTGTGGGCAAGATTGTTCTAGATAAAAAATATATATGGGGGTGTGAATTAGTGATTATACTCAAGTGTCGGGAGGAGGTTATTCCTAACTGTTCAAGAGAGAGCATCACAATCTTAATCCAGCTGCTGAAAAATATAGAAAACATATGCTAGTTTAACTGCTGAAGAGAGCAGTCAAATCTTAATCCTGTGGCTGAAAAATATAGAAGAAATTATTCCTAATTTAGCTGTTGAAGAGAGAGCAGCCAAAGCTTAAACCAGTTGATATCAAGCTATTAAATAAAATAGCAGTTTTTATCAAGCTTTTAGTATACTATGAGATTAGCTCCAAAAATGGTTTGTATAATGAAAACCATGTGCTAGATTCAGTTAAAGGCTAAGCATCACCTTCCCCCATGTAACCTACCTTCTCTGGAATAAGAAATGTAGAGAAGGTACCCCTCTAAAGTAATCTGCAACATTGCCTTCAACCAAGAGCAAATTCAAGAGAACAAAATGAGCAAATTTTGCTATTTTTCAATTACCTGATTTGCAACAGACCAGGAAAAGAACACCTTAACCATGCCCTGTCTAAGAAGCCTTCAAGGAGCTCAATTGAATAAAAAACTAGAAATTGCAACTAAAAAGGACTTCATGATTAAAGCCATGGCTAGAGGTATCTTTTTTTATTAATAGAAATTTTGTTTTTTGCTTCATAAATGTAATAAGTTATTTTTTATGTTGTATAAGAATTGACAATGTTAAATAATTCCATTAAGTTATTTCAAATTGTGAAACTTTTGTTTAAAAAAAACCCGTCAATTTTCTCTTACAAATGGTAAAATAGCTTTTAATATATATATAATCTGCTATAAATCTAATTTTTTTTTCTCTCAATTTGTCCTCTGGGTAGATTCAAAGATTGTTAACTTTGATTTTTGAAAATATTTAATAAACTCTTAGTTATTTTTAAAGATTGAACCTAATGAATTTAAAGTCAATCCATGAATAAAAATTAATTGGTTGGTTAATATAATTTCTGTGAAAGTATATATTTTTTTAAATGAGTGTTTGAAATGTCATACTAACATGCCATCTGTTTTTGTTATTAATTCAATACTAAATAATTTTTTTTAAATATTCTTTCTAGTCTTAATTATTTTATCCTAGCCAATTCCCATTTCATGAATTGCAGTGTGTGACTTTATATCATGACAGCTTATATTCTAGGATTGTTATTTTAATGATCCCAATAAAGCTAGTTATTTATAAATAGTGGAAGCCCATAATTTGATTGTTATTTATAATAAATTAATTTATTTCCCTGTTCCTTATAGTAATAAATTAGAGTTCTTGCTTCCTGAGTGAGATTAGTGCATAACCACTATATAGAATAAGCACATATATTTAGTGTATGGGCATCCAGTTGATAATGATAATTATCATCATCTTTCTGGTTGGCGCAAAGAGAATATTCTTTAAAGCCCATGCACTATATTTTATTTTAGTTTAGTCTCTATTAAAATTTAAATTTATAGTTGGCCAGTACACTAATGGTACTAAGTGGCCACAGCATTGATGATCAGCATATTTTAATAACCCAGCATTATAGTTTTTGATTATGTATTCTGATGGATGCATCCAAATTATGTTTAAATGCCTCAGGCTGGCAAAAGCTCAGTAATTAGCCTGATTTATAGTAGACACATTTCTAATCCAGCCACAAGATGGACTGTTAATTTATTTGTGTTGATCATTCATGATGATGAATGATTATGTCTTCTGAATGACATATTTACTTTTGTAATTCATTATGCTGGTGGATTGATAATTATACTTGTAGTTACTCTAAAAAGTTAACTGGGCTGATCTCAGAGATTTCAAGATCTATCATGCTCATCCCTTTTGATATTAAATTTTATGAATTTTTTTCTCGAGGATAAACAATTCCTCAGATCCCTGATAGTTTAAACCCCAATTTTTCATAGAGTTACATATGTCCACCCAACTTGGGCTGTGGATGTTCATGTACGGGTGACCATCACCTCGGGTACAACCTCCTTATTTCCTGGAGTGTTACAGTATAGAACTGAAATTTGCATCCATATACTATATTGATAAAATTTTCTAATAATGAAGACTAAAGTCAAGGCTTCTTTATCAAGCAGACTGCAATTTTTCTCAGATGTCAGTTGTCTTCAAAGCATAGGCTACTGGACAGTCTCCAAAACAACATCATGAGATAATGACTCCTAATCCATATTCTGAAGCCTTGGTTATTATCATCACCTCCTGATTGCTGCGATAATGTATGAGCAGTTCTCTAGATGTTAATAAGTCTTTTGCTTTTTGAAAGGCTAAATTATTCTCTTCACTCTATCTCCACTGTCCATTTCTGAACAATGTATATAAAGGTATTATGATATATGTCTTTCCTCTAAGAAAACTTTCAGAAAAATTTAGTAAGCTTAAAAATACCTGTAAATTTTTGTCATTCTTAGGTCTTGTGGCATTTTTTATTGTTTTAACTTTTCTGGGTTGGTTATTTTCCTTTTAGATTATTACACCCTAGAAACTTAATCTTGCGGTAACCCAATTACATTTTGAAGTGTTAATCTTTGCTCCAATTTTATCCAATTTCAAACAAACTTCTAACACATGTTCATATTTCCACCTTGCACTCTATTTGAGCAGTAATCAATTTGTTATCTAAATAAGAAATAGCTCCTTCTATGCCATGGAAAGAGTCATCAATCTTGGCTTGAAATACATTGGATGCAACAGTAATCCCAAGGTAACTTGTTGCATTTCATTAACAATTTAGCACTTCTATCTTTAAGATATTTGGTGGAAGGTAGACTCTAAATCAATCTTTGTGAAGAACGAAGCATTCTTCAGCAATTCTAGTACTTTACATGTACTTAAAACAGGATAAGCTCCTTTGTTAATGTATCTGTTGTGTAATTCAGTATTATCCACACAAATAGTTCTATCCAGCTTTATAATCATAATAGGTATAGCCTATAATGAGTCTTCCATCAAATCAAAATGAGTTTATTAATCATATCTGTACTGATGATGCAAATATTTTAAAATGTGTGTAAATAAAGTTTTAATTAAATTCATGTACATTGCACTGACAGTATTGTTATTTTTTTCCTCAGAAACTCTAGAAAAAAACATTATAAAAAAAACTTTTAAAATAAATTACGTAAATTAACAGTTTGTTCTGAGATTCTTAGCATGCAGTAGTTTAAACCACTTAGTCACAGTCAAGAGAAAAGAACAGGTGCCAAAAGTAAAACAATGTATTCTCAAAAAGGAGAAAAGATAATGCTCAACAAAGTTAGTTCTACTAAATTACTTATTATTAAAGTTCAAATGGAAAGTTTGCATAGATGATAATTAGATGAGTAAACAAACCATTTGGATAAAAGAACTGCATAATCATCAGCTGTGTGTGAAATAAAATATTTTCCCAAAATAAACTGGATAAATTATTGTCAGTAATATAATTTTATTGTACTTGAAAAAAATGTCTCAGCAAACAGAAATAAACTTGCTGATTTATCTATTGAACTTGTGTATTATTCATTTTTGCCTACATGGCTGAGATTGTCACCCCATAGACACAACAGATGGTGCAGTCAGCAGTTTATAAAAACTTGCATAGAAAATTAAATAAGAATTATAGGTTTGTGTGAAAAAAATAGCAGGTCCCATTCATAACTTGCATGAATTTGATGTCAGTAATCCCTCAGTGTGGTATATGTGGAGCACATAGATCATTATATGAGGATCAGTAAAATTGAAGATGATCAACTTAAAGTTTCAACATTGATATTTCTTGTGTAACGGAATATAATATTCTGTTACATTATTTTAAAATGAAAATAAAAAGATAGTAAATAAAAATTGATTTATTAAAAAGAAAAAAACTTAAAAACTGAAAATTAAAAGTTGTTTAATATATATATTGTCGCGCAGATGGAAAACTTAAATTATTTTAAGAAAAAGTATTTGAAAGTATTTTTTTTTTTTGTAAAAAAGTAAAAATATAAAGATTGATATTTTAAAAATAGAAATAATGTTGATTTCTATAATCTTAGAAAATGGAAATGATTGTTTTATTAATTAAATGATTGTTCGAAAGCAAACCCTTGAGGCACTTAAAATAAATTAAATGGTAAGAGAATACAAAGAAATTAAATGACCAATGCAAGCATGAAAAAGACAGTACGGACCATAACTGAAACACGAAAGAATTAGTGACGTCTTGCCAGTTGAATCCAAAGATTGGATGATAAGAGACTAATAAAAATATAAAAGCCAAAGGATTATTATAATTGGGATCGGAGAGCTGACTATGAATATATCGTTATAACTAGCTATATTGCAGATTTTCACGATGTGGAAGTCTGCAATAAATTTAATTTTCCGGACAACCAGCTGAGGCCTATGAATGGCAAGTAGCGGTTTCGTTTCAAGACAAAATCTATGAAAGTGATCATGAAGATGGACTTCTAAATCTACTCAATCCGTAAAGTATAAACTCTTGTGTCTATCTAATAAGAACTTTTCTAAAATTGCAATGAATTAATAGCTGAAAATAAGAACTCTTATCTGAATTAAAGAATGTAAATTCAATTATTAATATATATTTTTTATAAAGATGTTTAAGCAATCATTTCCATTTCATTTTTTTTTTTTGTGTGTATTATGTTTTAACTAAAATGTATTAAATTTAAAGTTGGGTGCAGATAGTTGCATGGATAAAGATTAATAACTATGTTTAAATTCGTTTATGTTTAGTTTAAGGGATTCTAATTTCAGGCTATTTGTTTCGTAGTTAGGGCAATGCTTGTGGAGGGGTATATGGGTGTTTATATTAATGTAATGTGAAGCGTGTTTAGCATACAGGGCAATGTGCCCAACTGAATGCATGATCCCAAAGAGGCAGTCATATGGTTGAAATGGTCGCAGATGTATTTCCTGCGCCATTGACCCTTCTAGCTCTATGGACAGGGATTTATAAGACGGCAGGAAGACCGCTCTCCCCCATACGTAGCACTCTTAAAAAAAAATTATATACATGATTCCTTAGTCAGGCAGATGCACTTTCCTGTCCTGGACATGGATCATTTCCTTCAAACAATATCACGCTGTCAGATGCACATTCCTGTCGGTGTGGTTTTATGCTAGCATCTTCATATTGCATTAGTTGCAAATATATATCTGGAAGCTGACATTGGATTGGCTACGAACTTTTAGTCTGAGATTGAATGAATGTTTTGATAAGTTTTTAAGTGAAAAAAATCTATGTAGACTATCTATACTCGACATGCTAATGTAAATGTAAATTTAAATATCCATCTGTGCTGTCTATTTAAATAGTAATTTGAATTTAAATTTTAAAAAAAATTATTAATGTTAAATTTTTAAAATAAATTTATTCCTCAATTTTAAATGTGCGTTAATAAAATCTATTTGTGTGTTAATTACTAGCAGTGGCTTTTTTTATTTTATTTTTTTAAATATTAATATATTTTGAGAATCTAAATCAATTAAAACTTATAAAAATGTTTAAATCTCTGCTACTCTATGAGCTAGTGACATTGGGCAAACGGTCAGAATAATATATATAAAAAAAATTTTTTGAATCTTAACTTACGTATCTGCCTACTATATAATTTTTTCTAGGTTCAAATAATCTGGCATTGCACATATTGGCCAGACATTGTGAATTTACGATGGATTTATAAGACATACTCCTGGATCAATTTCTATATGGAATGTTGGACCACAATCTTAGGAAAACTCTACCAAGAGAAATTGATACAACATACATAACAGCTATCGCAAAATATATAGCTCATGTGCTAACAACAGATATATACATCCAAATATCAAACAATAGCAAATGAAGTAAAAAATACGATAAGAGTATACAGAGCTAAAATGGATAAATCATCTAAACATTCATAAGAAATAAATTAATGTGCTATTGTGGAATTAAAGAGCACACAAAAAGAGTGTGCAAATTTAAATTGGAAAAATTCTATATTTGTGGCATTAAAAGACACTTAGCTCACATTTGCAGAAAATTGAAAAAGACAAGCGATACCCAGATTTTAAATCAGAGGGAAGTTAAGCTTATAAAAAATTAGAAACAGTCATTAAATGACTCAAATAATGATTGAATTATGTTGGATGTAATCACTTGTGAAATTAAAGTCAATATGGAGGTTGACAGCGGTTCTGGATTATCGATTCTAACTCTGAACAAATAGAATAAAGTTAAAGTTAAATCAAAGCAGAGAGTGAAATTGGATAAGACAAATGTAGTGGCCATGGATGTAAATGGAAACAGAATACAAATATAAGGAAAAGTTTCTGTTCCAGTGAAAGTAAATCAAAAATTATAAGTTTTATTACTGTTAATTGTAAAGTAAGACAGTCTCAACCAAAACTAATTCTGTCCATTAAGAATCTGTCTTTATTATTAAGAAAGTTAAACTAAAAACAGAAGTTAGAATAGATTCCTCCACTGTTTTAAAAAACATAGCTGAATTAACAATGAGATCACTAGACATGGAATTAGCTAAAGGTGTGCAACCTGCAGTGTGTAAACCATGAAAAGTTCCCTATGCTCTGAAGTCAAAGGTTGGAGACAATAGAAGATATGGTAAAAAGAGACATGGTATCACTTATAGAAGTTAGACTAGATGGGACTATTTCTCTCTGTGGAGATTATAGAGTTACTGTATATAAATAAGAGTACTGTAACGGTCAAATTTTGTACATTTGTTAAACAGAATCTAGATTCCAGGCAGAGACCAAAACTGACCAGACCAGGAGTGTGATGTCCCGAATCCAACCACGCTTAAACTCGTTCGCCAGAACTCAAAGACTCGAGACCCTATGAATGACCATGCTTGAAATTACACGTACCTCTATCTTTTGCAATCGGCATAGAACAGGGAGAAACAGGAGACTCAGGCATTTAAATATATATATATTAACTAATTGAAATGCTACCAGCACGAAATTAAAAATAACCTTCAGAAATTATAATCAATGCATAGATGGTTATATCCCACATATATATAATTAACTAAGATCGAATTGGATTGAAATAGAAACGATAAATCATATGAAACGAGAATAAATTTAACATATATTTATTAAATAAATAGAATATAAATTAATGTGGGAAAAGCATGCAGGTTTTATAACCTGAGGATTCAGCATGTCTCCACATTAAATCTTTAATTATTAATATGAGTGGATATATGTAAAGAATCACTAAGCTGTCCCTAATTTAAGTTATGCCAATTCCTATTCAAAGTGGTAGCTACTATTGTAAAATGTTGTACCAGTCTTAGGCAAAATAATTGTGGTAACATTATTAACATAGTAAATTATGAGCGTATAAACCAGCTCAGGATTGAGATTGAACCTACAAACTAAAGGTAGAAATTTCAATTTAATACTGAATAATTATCTTACAGGACTCAAAATTGGCTATACAAGGTGACCGACCGCTACAGCCCTGGCAACTTACAATAATGGAGTGCCCTGCAGTAAGATTAGAGTTGAGGGCTTTCGTAACCAACACCGGTACCCTGACACCGAGCATCCTGCCGCCAAAAGGTCAGGTTTGGCTGACACTACTGCCTGGAATTGTGAGCCAGGCCTTATTCGTGTGCGCCCCGAAAGATAAGATGGGGGTGGACTTGTCCATGGCACCATCGTAAGGAGAAGAGGAAGCACAACATAAAACACTGACTGATAATTGTAGATATTTAATCCGCCAAGTGAAGGTACAACTTTAATTGATATTTTAGCAATATGGGGCAATAGCCTGATCAATATTACTATTAGAAGCCAATTCTGATAATGCTATATAATCAAGCAACATAAGAGGGATAATGAAATATAATAAAACTTGTTTATAGGTTTCAATCTATACATGGAAATTATTACAAGGATCGACTGGCCAAATAATTACTGAATATACTTTCATATTACTAAGACCAGTACATTACAATATTCATAAATCTCAATACAACAGAAAATTTAATAGTAAGCCACAATACATTTAGAATCTAATAAGAATTATAGGAATTTGAACCAGCGAGCATGGAGAATGTCATTAAGAAAATAAAAATAGTTAAGGAAAATATTTGCAATTATATCTTCAAATATTTATTACATTTAAATGCTCACTGCTTTGAGGCATTGGCATATAAATAACAACAGTAAGAAAGATTATAGCCACAACCACAATGATAGGCAAAAAAATTAGCGTAGGTTATATTAGTTTAAATAGATGGGCAAGTTATACATAATACAATATTTACTTTAATAAGAATTTATAATGAAAACATTTTATAGGACTTAGAACGTTACATTAGTTTATCTTTAGCTACCTTCAAACTTTACATTGAGGATTTAAATTTAAAAATAGTTAGTTAACACAGAGCTCTGCAGTTATCGATTGGTGCTACCGATTAGTTGCTGGATTGGATCAGTAGGTGATGGCTTTCAGGTATCGTAGTGGTCTTCTTGAGCAGGCATAGCATCTACATTATGGAAGTAGGCTGTTGCTGGATGGTTTCATGTTGCAGCTCCGGTAAATGAAGCATCAGCTGGCAGTGGGCAGACCATTCTTCCATGAATTTAGAAGCAGTCATTGCCTTTCTCCAGCGATCTTTCAAAGATCAATCTGACATGGATTAGGTATAGCAACGCTCTTCTAAAATTAAGGACTCCGTAAGTCAAGCTTAAAATAAACCTTATTTATACTTTTCTTGCCAAGCACTTAACTAGAAAAGAATTTACTCACCTGGAAATCCATTAAGTCTAAAATATTACATTAAATTATAAGATTTCCCAATTTGATACAAGTACTTTTGTTTAGATTTCCAGGGCACCTTAAATCCTCCTCTAGGTGTCAAATGGTGCTACTCTAGTGATTTTAATGAATACACTTTTGCCGCAAACAAATTTGAGTATAGTAATTATCAACTTTCAAACTTTGGTTTAACCACAGATGCAGTGGACTTAATGCAAATTTGTTTACGGCTAACTTTTTATTTTTAACTAATTTAACTAAAAGCTTTTAAATCATGCCACTTTATATATATTATTATATAAGGTGAATCATACATCCACATATGAATTTATATTTAATAAAATTACTAAATTGACACTGCTACTATTTAAAATTATAATATAAATCATTCCTTTATAAAATATAAAATTTAAACCATTATATTCGCTGTAACACTTACTAGCCTATGTATGTACAGCATGTATTCGTATGTGCATATATAAAGCTGTGCACCCAGCCGTAATAGTAAGGTTTAGACATTTATTTTACGAAAATAAATATTTTAATAGGGTTTGAATCCAGCATAGATAGGTTTGGTTTGTTAAACTAAAACATGCAATGAGAAGGGCTTGAACCTGACCATTGCAGTACTTATCCCATGCCAAGTGTACACAAAGTGTTAGCATCTTTACAGAAGGCTAGTTCTTTGTAAAGATAGATTTAATGTCAGCATTTCACTAGATACCAATCACAGAAAAAACTGTAGAATTGTTAACGTTATGTACCAACATTGGTCTGTTTAAATCCAATAAATTGTCCTATTGAATAACAGTGGCCCCAAAGATCTTTCAAGCAAAGATGGATATGTTACGGCAAAACATAGATGGAATTATTCTTACTTTGATGATATACTGATTACTGCTCAGTTGAAAGAGCTGGAAAAATGAGTAATAATATGCTCAAAGCTAAATAAAAGTGGGGACTAGATTAAATACTGCCAAATCCATTTGGGCAACTTTGGAATAAAATTTTTGGACATGTGATAAATAAGGATGGCAAGTACCTCAACTACTGAGAAAGTGAGAGCTGTAAAAGAAGCTGCCACTCCTAAGAATGTAAAGATTTACAAGCTTTTCTGGGTGTTGAATTTCTACTTGGGTTTTTTACAGCTATTATACATCTTTGAATGATTTATTATATAAGGAAAAACAATGAAAATGGAAGAAAAAGCATATGTTTGTTTTCCAGAAAGTCAAGGACTTATTAATGTCTGTGTATATAAAACTGTATGTGTAAATAAAAGATTATTTATTTTTGTAAATACACATGGGTTTCTACACTTTTATAACATTCCCTTTATTGGAGAAATTTACTTTAGAAATTCGCTGAAGAGATCATCCCAAAATTATAGATTAAATTAGAATAGAATTTTATGCAGATAAAGCTAGTTTCACACAAGTTAGATCAAATATTTATCCCTCAGTAAATAAAGAAGAGATAGCAGCTAAAATGGTCAGATTGGGTTAAAATTAGTATTGATTTGAAGTGATAACAGATCAGCAACAAAGAATGATCAAGGATAGACTAGTAGATCGACTAGCAGTGATTAATGTTTAAAATGGAAAAGTGACAAGCTGCTACTTGTTTGCGTATTGAAAAAGTTATTACCAATGAAGAGTAATTAACTGAAGCTTAACCAAACTACAAGAGACAAGTTGGAGATAGTTGATGTAGAACATATAAATTGTGTGTGCCTAAGTAAGTACTAATATTGCAAACTTTAATTATTCTGTACATGAAATTAGATATGCTTATTTGGTTTCAAGAAATATTTGATTTAAAATCACAAATATAACAACTGGATTACTCCTGGTGTGGAAAAAGACTATTTTCACCCAAGAAAAATAAAAAGTATATGAATATTAATGAACTATTACTCTTTTATGTTTTTTTATCAATTTATTTATTATTAAGAAAATATTACATATAAATTTCAAAGCATATTGTTTCTTTATTTAACTCCCAGACTGGTTATTAGAGACCCTCAAGACATAGCAATCTCAGAAAAATTCAGTGTATTATAGGAGTGATCTACAAGTAATGATTACTACTATAATGAATGATCTACAAGTAATGATTACTACAGATGCTTCAGATTTTGAAGGTGGAGCTGTCATCTAACATTGGTATGGTGAAAGCGAATGTCCAATCACTTATACCTTCAGAACGTCATCAGCTGAAAAAAATATATAGCAATTAGATAAAGAAACCCTGGCTATAATATTTTCAATAAAGAAATTCCATCAAAACATAAAAGGATGTAGTTTTACAGTGCATATGGGATCATCGCCCTTTACTTGGAATTTTTGGAAAGTATACAAAAACTGCCTGATTATGCAAACCAGAGACTTTTAAGGTGGATTAATATATTATCCCATATGACTATGAAGCATTATCATCATCATCATCATCATCATCAACCATTATCAATCCACTGCAGGATGAAGGTCTCTCCAAGTTTAATCCATCTTCTCCGATCTTTAGCTTCTCTTCTCCACAACACCCCTGCACATTTTCTTATTTCATCCATCCATCTCACATGTGGTCTCTTTCTAGGTCTTGTACAATCTCTTGGAATCCAGTTTAAAATTTCAATTGTCCATCTATTATCATCTCTTCTACCAATATGTCCAGCCCAACTCCATTTCAACCTTTTAATTTTTTCAATAAGGTCAGTAACACCTGTTTGTTGTCTTACCCATACATTGCGTTTTCGATCTTTTCTTGTTACTCCCAACATACATCTCTCCATACTCCTTTGAGTGGTCTGAAGTCTCTGTATTGCTCTTCTATTAACTATCCAAGTCTCAGAACCATAAGTAAGAACTGGTAAAACACATTTGTTAAAAACCATCCTTTTCAAACACATAGGCATATTTCCTTTTAGTATCAAGTTATTTCTACCAAAAGCACTCCAACCAAGTTTAATTCTATGATTAATTTCCTTCATTATGTTTCCATCTGTATTAATAATCTGACCAAGGTATTTGTAACTGTTAACTTCTTCTAATTCTTCATAATCAATCTTTATTTTCATATTTTGAGCAAATCGATAGCATTATACAAGTCGGAAAAAGATACGCATGCGAATATATTATGAAGACAACCTGTGAAAAACAAAATTTAGCGAAGTAAATATATAGATGCAATAAATATTACAGAGAATCTAAATAGTTTTAAAATCGCTGAATGGACAAATAGAGACCCTGGATATAGTAAGCTAAAGAAATGGATCTAGGAAGAATGGCCAAAAAGTTGACCACATTTCATTGCTATGGCAATTTGGAACCCTTGTCAGGTTTGTCAATCTGTTATGGTTGTATCCTGCTGATGGATTGAGTACTCATATTAGGGGAAAGACAGAAACCAATGCTAAAGCTGTTACATAAAAGATATCTGAGAATTTTGCGGATGAAAGTGCTTGCACCTTCATATACGTGGTGGCCTAAAATAAATAGTGAAATTGAACAATGGTAAAAACCTACCATGATTGTCAATCTGCAGGTGATTTACCAAATAACATTTATAAACCATTAATAGAAACCAAAAAACCATAGGAATGTATCCATATAGATTATGCAGGACCTTTGAATAGACATTTAATATTAATAATCATAGATTCATCAGCAAATAATATATTTATTATATGTACAAATATATACAATATAATATACAGTATACATACAAGAGAATATTTACAAATGCTGAATATTGGAGTTTAACGTAAACTCTGGGTTCTGCCTACCGCTTCCAGCTACACCTGATGGCTTGCCTCACGGGTAGGATGTATGGCTCTTCCAGCTGTACAAGACAACTTGCCTCGAGCCGAGAGTGGTCTTAGCAGTGTCCGGTCTCTGTGGGACTTGCCTAGCTGCATAGACTAAATAGCGTAGTGCTATCAATGGAAATACTTGCTGCTGTTCAGGTTAGCAGAGCTTCCCTGGGAGAACGCAAAGAGTCTTTTCAGGTTAGACGAACGTTCTTCGCTGATTCTCACAAAAGGCTGACTATTTATACCCAGATCCCTGACCTTATTGAAAACCTTTGGATTCAGCAAGCATCGTTTATTGGCCTGTAATAATCATTGGCTGTTTTTATCTATACATCAGCCTATTGGCCTGTGGCAAACAATGCTTAATCTGATCAGATAAGGAGGCATCTGGAATAGTCCACTTCTGAGAGAAGGGAGGACTATAACAATAAGTTTGAGAAAACTAAGACTACTAAATGTACTAGAAAAGACCTACAGGAAATGTTTGCCACTCGTGAATTTCCCGAGATCCTTATATCCAATTATGAAATAGGGTTTGCTTCCACAGATTTTGAAAACTAATTAACACATGAAGGCATTCATCGTGTTCTCACTCCAACCTACCTCTAACGGATTCACGGAAAAGGCATTCCAAAGTTTGAAATCTGCCTTGAAAAACGTAAAAATTACAAATAAGGAAGCACCGATTGAAATCATGTTCTTCCATCATTTTATCCCTAATGCGGCAAACCGTAAAACACTTGCAGAGTTGCTGTTTAGTAGAAAATGTCTTACTCATTTATTTAAACTTTTACCAGTAAAAAAGAAATCAGAAAAAAGTACTTCTAGTGAAGATAAGTACAATGCAAACTTTATGAAAGTTAGAGTCGGTGAAACTGTATGAATTCGAGACATATTTAAAAAAAAATGAATATCTGGTACCAGAGTTGACAAAGTATCTGAAGTCATATGAGTAATTAAACATGAAAGTGAATTATGTGTCAGAAGATATATAAATCATTTATGTGGGCAATTCTCTGATATGTCGATCATGATTAATAAGATCTATAGCAACCAATCTTCAATCAGAATTTTTGACAAATAATGACTGATAAATTGACCTCTATTGAGCAGAATACAGGCAATGAAGTTAAGTGGATCAGGTAGTTGTTGACGCAAGTAAAAATGAACAATTATCTAAATCTGAAAGATCAACTGATGCAAACAGTGATACTTCTACTCCACAATCAGAGAAATCAGAGAAAACCAGCCAGATATAGAGATTATTTTCTAGAGTGAGGGGAGGTATATTAATGATGCAAGTATTTTAAATTGTGTGTAAATAAAGTTTTAATTAAATCATGTAAATTGCACCAACAGTATTATCCCCCCCCAAATGATTGCTCTAGAAAAAAACATAAAAAGAACTTTTAAAATAAATTATGTAAATTAGCATAGCTAATAAAAAAAAGTCCAAGATTCTTAGCACCCAGCAGTTGAAAGCAGTCAGTCATAGTCAAGAGGCAAAAATGGCTGTCAAAAGTAAAACAAAGCATTCTCAAAAGGGAGAAAAGAGAATGCTCAACAAAATTAGTTTTAGTAAAATACTAACTATTAAAGTTCAAATGGAAAGAAGTTCACATAGATATTAATTAGATGATTAAACAAACTGTTTGGAGATAAATGAACTGTATAATTATCGGCTGTGTGTGAAATAAGATACTTTTACATACTAAATATATTCCATATCAATTCCTAAAAGTTAATGGGATAAATTATTGTCGTGAATATAATTTCATTGTACTTGTTATATTGTTAAATTAAAGACTCAACAAACAGAAATAAACTTGCTAATATATCTATTCAATTTGTACATCATTCAGTTTTGTCTATATGGCTGAGATTGTCATCCCGCGTACATGGCATTATCCTTAATAGCCTCTTTAAAAAAAAGAGAGACATTGCATGGTTTACACACTATTGTTTAAACTTCCCTCACTAATTCAATATCAACCAGCAGTGTTAATTCAGCTAATCCAGACTTTGACAAAAATGGGAACATATCTCTATTTCCAAATGTACTCTCTTAGTAATGTTGACATGAAGTCCAGTTTCTACCCAGAATAGCACTTGAGTATTTTTACTATTGTACCGTCTACAAATAGATGGCCCAAATATATTGGCATTTGAGATTACTTAAAAGCTTAAAAAAAATTAGAATTTAAAGAACGCGTAAAAGATGCAATTTGTTTAGTATAATTTTTTTTTTAAAACGTACAATGAGAGTTGATTTTTTTTTTTTGCTTCGAATTATTCATCTATAATTTAATTAAAGTTAGAGATTGGAAAGAATAAAAGGACATACAGATTACTAATCCAGATAATAATATTCATTAAGGCTGTAGCCTCAATCACATGCGTATAAAATGCGATAGTAGGGATCTCTACAGGTCTTAAAACCACAAGCTTACTCTTGGAAGAAAAGAGTAAGCTTGTGGTTTTAAGACCTATAGAGGTCCCTATTATCGCATTTTATACGCATGTGATTGAGGCTACAGCCTTAATGAATATTATTTACGTAATGAATGTGCGTTTAAATAAATTTATAATTAATCCAGATAATGAAAAAGAAAAAAATTCCAAATGTCAAAGATTACGATAAAGAAAACCTTTAGGATATTAATTAAAGATGGCGGTAAGAATTTGTTAAAAAAACAACAACTTTGTAACAGAATAAGAAAATAAATGTATAAGATTATAAACCTAAGCATCATAATAATAACATGTGCAGAAGTTTCAAACCTGCATCGAGATATAAAAAGAGAACAACTTCGATCTAGGTCTTTTGTTTATCTTCTGGTGATGTGTTTTTAGAGTTGGAGGTTTCCATGAGGGTGACCTGTTGCAGTAAGATGCATCTGCACAGGACCACTACTCATTTCCTGAACAAAGTCATCATCCACGAATGGAAATGAAGCCTTGTGAATACCGTCTTTCATAACGAAGAGGTCATCGCAACTGAGCTTCTAGCACCAGCTATGAAACGGACCAGGAATATGAAGATGCTGGCAGGAGAACCCAATTAAATTTCAATGAGCTCAGAATTCCATGATCTACACAAACTTACCAGTAAGCTACTCTATTCATACCCTGATTATGACTAATGAACTATTTGTAATTTATAAGCTTATAATAAAAACCTGATAGAGACATTCCCTGATTTATGAGAGACCTTTTTGATCCATGGATTGTTTAAAGAGAGAACCGAAAGGAATGGCCGGTGTTAATTATGTAAAGTGATTATCTAGATTAGCATGTATGTCCTTTCTAATTAATAATAATAATTTATCATTAAATATTTTATTTGTATAATAAAATATTTGCCTTTAAGAGCACTTTCATCTGTACGTTATTAATTTTAGTTATTTATTTTAGTAGTAAGACTTGGGTATATCAATTACCTTTGTTCATATGATGATTATTTAAAGCCCTAGAAAAATTTCATTACTCAAACGTTAAAATGACAAAGAATCAAAATATCTATTTTTTTTTTTAAATAATTTTCTTTTTAATGTACAATATGTGATGCAATGTGACGGGTCAGTGAATTCTTATAGAATTCTGGCACCCTTATTAAAATAAATAAAAAGCTGATTCCACCGGCAGCGTAAGTTGTAATAATTAGTAGGCCAGTTAATCAGGAAATATAGTTATGTTTTTGGAAATAGGAACAAGATATTTTTTTTCTTCATAGCTTGATTAACTTTCAATTTATAGTGTGTAAAAGAAGGTCTATCAAAACGTGAAAAACATTACCATATACAATAGTAGAAATTTAACATTGGAAAAGATTTTAATGGGTATAGTTACTTTGTTGCAGAACCTAATCTATTCTCATTTACATCTGTGGTTATCATGTTTTCTTGAGCGTCAAACTTCATTTTATTTTTATCTTTAAACCAGTCTTTCTGTGATAAACAAAGATAAATTGGCACCACTATCTATTTCCATTTTCTTCTTACACTGCTTCCCTATGATTTAAAGTCCTAACTTGACTCAGTTGATATAATCCTGTCTTTATTTTGGCAAATGCAAGCTAAATGTCCTACTAACAGACTATACATTTTTTTCTTTAAATTTATATTATTTCTTCATGTGGCCTTTTTTCCCACTGCAGATTAACACATCTTTAAACTCCTATAGCTCAGACTATTAGCTTCTGTTTTATTAACAGTGGGATTTTTATCATGTATGTAATAGCTTGAAATTCCAAAGCATTCTCCAATATTACCGCTCATGTAAAACATTTTTCCAATGCATATTTGTAAGTAAAATTTGATTTTCCTAATTTTGTAATCTGTCATTCCTTATAATAATTGATCCACTAGTATTTATCCAAGGAGTTAAAATTATTCTTTGGCAAAAGTTCTTAACACAATATCATAATCTTGATATCTCTCTCAAGGTGACTGTTTTCTATTCCTAAATCAGAGGCATGCCATCCATTTAGTTGTTCACCTTGTCTTTTAACTTCTTATATGGAATGTGTTCAGAGATTCTGGCATCATATAGTTGTTTTGCCATTTGCAATATATCTTTCCTAGAGAACAACAAAAATGTACCTACTTTGACTTTGTTGTCTTTGATTTTATTAATAAGCATATATCGCTCAACATGTTAACATACATTTTTCAAACCAAAGCATTATTCACATTAAAGTTAAAGATATTATTTAATATTGCCAGTTTAAATATTTACACAAAATCTTAAATTATTAAAATGTTCCATTCTGCATGCTTGCACAAGTTGTTCTACTACAATCTGTAATGGCGCCATTCAACTACTGTTTGTACAAATTCTCCTAAACAAAGAGAACGGGTGATTGGGATTTCTGTTGTGTCCCAGAGATATTCTTTCAATATCATCTGGGTAGCATTAGTAACTTTATTAAAATAAAACTATGATAAATTAAACTTAATAATATAAATTTATTCATTTGTCAATAAATATATATAAAAAAGGTAATTAAAAGGAATTAGAATGATTTAATTATTCACATTCGCAGTCATTTAATACAGTTCAGAAAACTGTGTGTTATCATTAACTGATTTCTTAGTAACAGACCAAAATGGCCATTTACTATTCAGCCAACATTGCTGATGACTGCATATAAATTCACTATATCAGCACATCACTGAGTAGATCATTGTAGGTTTTTATATCAATCCTTCCTGCATAATCTAAGCTTAATTGCATAATTATCTTTTATTACGATTTAAAGATATTCATGTTATATATAAATTTTCTAGAAAGAATATAGTAATGAAGGGCAACCTATGACACCAGTACTGTCTGTAGGTAAATATAAAAATTTAATAAATTTTATTTACATTTTAATTATATATACACACAGATAGTCAACACTTTTTTTTTACTTATAGACAACATTAGTACCAATAAATAAAAAAAATGAACTTATTTACTTCCTACAACTCCAGTTTACAGAATACACAGTGCACCCTCATAAATATAAATAAATTATAATAGTAAATCTAACTCACTAATTGTAGAATACGGAGACGTTAACTCTAGAAACGTCCGGTTATACGAGAACGGGAAAAAAGACGAGAAGAGGAGAGACCAAGATGGCGTAACGTATAGCCACACGTGGAACCAAATGTCTTATTTTTCATTTGCGTGAGTAATCGAACTTTTCTTTGAAGAGACTTCAATCATATGTATACTTTTGATTTTGTTGCTGTTTTTCTTTCCGCACATTTTGTTGTCTTAAGCATAGACATTTTTTTTGTATAATAACACATAATGAGTAACTAATAAACTAGCTTTGGGAAAGTAAAACTGTCTCCGACTCCTAAGTTAATAAATTGTGGTTTCGGCTGAGATCGTTAACTTCCCGAAAACACTACAGATGGCGCAGTCGACAGGATGTTAGATTGGAGATTGTTTTTTTTGTGCGTGATTTGGAAAAAGGATACATCAGAATAGAGATAAAAATGGCAGTACCCTCACACGTCTTAAGAGAATTTGAAATAGGAAACCCGGCGGAATGGATCCTCTACGTCGAACAAATAGAAAGATATATGAGATTAAATAAAGTCGAGGATAACGAAATGAAAATCTCGACATTGTTGTATTTTGCCGGAATAGACGTAGTTCAGATTGCTAAACAGTTGGCCGAGAACAAAACTCCGGAGCAAATACCGTATAAGCTATTAGTTGAAAAACTCACCAATTATTTTCAACCAGCAATTACAAAAAGTCGCTCGTTTGAGATTCAGAATGAGAAAACAAAACACACATGAAAGTTATTCGGAATATAACCTCACATTGCGGACATTAGCACGAGACTTTGCATTCTCGGACATAGATGACATGCTCCTAGATCAGTTCCTATACGGCATGACGGACCACAATCTGAGAAAACAACTACTCAGTGAAACAGAGATTGATTATAACACAGCGATTGCGAAATGTGTGGCTCACGAGATACTAGTGACTAATGCAAAGGAATTTTGAGAGGGAATCCAAGAAAAAAATTATACGACAGATGTACATTAACTAGAACCAATGGAAACACAACCACAGACGTCGAGAGAGTCTTTTAGCTGTTATTGTTGTGGTATGAAAGGACACGTGAAAAGGACATGTAAGAATAGAACTTTGAAATGCCGAACATGTGGCATTAAGGGCCATATGGCGATCGTTTGCAGAAACAGGGATGGAAACCAATACAGAAGTGATAAGAGAATGGAAGTGACAAGGAGGGCAGAAATAAAGAAATGTGAGACAAACCTGAGCGAACAAATAGTGCTGGATGTCAAAATAATAAATGTAAAAGTGACTATGGAGATAGACAATGGGGCAGGGTTATCCATCCTGTCAATAAAAGACTGGGAAAAAATTAACAACATATCCAAGTCAAAACTAAATTTGGATAAGACTAATGTTATTGCCACTGATGTAAATGGAAACAACGTCCAAATTTGTGGAAAAATTTCGGTCCCAGTGAAATTAAATAACAAAAGCAAAATTTTGCCCTTGTACATAGTTAAAAAGAACATAAAACCTTTACTGGGCCGAAACTGGTTCCGCCCACTGGGCATATCCATACAAGTGATTAAAACTGTAAAGTTAGAAAACGTAGTGTGACAGAAATTCCCAAGGATATTTGAGGAAAAAATAGGAATGCTGAAGATAGACCCAGTAGACATAGAACTTACCGATGAGGCTCAACCGGTAGCAAGCAAACCCAGGAAGGTTCCATTCATACTAAGAGCAAAGGTCGAAGAAAGTCTGTCAGCCCTGGTAAAGGAAGGAGTGTTGTCGCCAGTGGAAAGTTCAGATTGGGCCACTCCAATTGTGATAGTCACAAAGCCAGACGGGAGTTTATGGATCTGTGGGGACTACAGCTTTACTGTAAATCAATACCTTAAAAAAAGTACGTATCCGGTCCCAAATGTCACAGAAATAGTGGCATCACACCAGGAAGCTGCAGTTTTTGCTAAGATAGATTTGAGGTTAGCTTTTCATCAAATCCCAGTCACGGATAGGTCTGCAAAAATACTAACTCTCTGTACTCATGTCGGTCTTTTCCAGTGCAATAAGCTACCATATGGAATCACCACAGCCCCCAACATATTCCAAGCTAAAATAGATCAAATGACACGGAATATGGAGGGAGTGATCCCCTACCTGGATGACCTACTGATTTATGCTAAATCAGAAACCGAACTGAAGGAACGCGTGCTTGCCATATGCAACTGATTGGAAAAAGTGGGAATCAGGATAAATACCAGTAAGAGCATTTGGTCCACAAGAGAAATAAAGTTCCTGGGACATATTATTGATCAAAATGGAAACCGTCCAATCCTGAGAAGGTCGCCGCGATAAAAAACGCTCCAGTACCAAAAAATGTAAAAGAGTTACAAGCATTTCTGGAAATGCTAACCTTCTACGAAACCTTTCTGAAAGGAAAGGCACATCAGCTAAAACCCCTTTATGCCTTATTATGCAAGGGTTAGCACTGGAAGTGGAAGGCTGAACACCAAGCTGTTTTCCAGGCAACCAAGGATTTATTGTCATCTGAAAGTCTGTTGATGAATTACCAAGGTAATCAAGAAGTCATAATAACCACGGATGCTTCAGAATATGGTGTTGGAGCCGTCATATCACACTTGATAAATGGACAAGAACATCTGATAGCCTATGCCTCCCGTACCCTGTCACCCACAGAAACTAACTATAGCCAGCTGGACAAGGAATCCCTCGCTATCATTTTCGCGGTAAAGAAAATTTCATCAGTACATATATGGACGAAATTTCACCTTATGCACCGATCACCGCCCACTATTAGGCATATTAAGTAAGACCAAAAAAACACCCGAATGTAGCAGCCAGAGAATGCTAAGGTGGATTAATATACTGGCAGCATACGATTATACTTTAGTACACAAGCCAGGAAGGGACATACCTCGTGCTGATGCCCTATCATGTCTACCACTTCATGGAAGTGAATTTATTGGAAGTGGTGAAGTTGGACAATACAGTAAATAGTGCAAAAATAGCGGAGTGGACAGCTAGTGATCTGGGATGTTGCCAAATGAGGACTTGGATAAAGGAAGGATGGCCAAGCCACCATCCTGATTAACTTCATATAGCTATCTGGAATGCCCGTCAAACCTTCTCAACCTGTAATGGTTATTATACCAGTACAGATCGTGTATTCGTACCGATGGAAGGTCGTGCCCAGGTCTTAAGACTACTCCATGCCGGACACCCGGGAATAGTGAGAATGAAAGCTTTGTCGTGTTCATATGTGTGTGGTGGCCAAGAATTGACCAAGAGATTGAAGAGATGGTGGGACAATGTCACAGTTGCCAAGCCGAGGCAAACCTACCAAGAAAAACACTGAGCTCTTGGATAGAACCAAACAAACCCTGGGAACGGATCCACATCGATTATGCTGGGCCTATAGAGGGACAAATGGTTTTAGTGGTGGTGGACGCATACAGCAATTGGGTAGAATACCGTTTGTTAAGGTCAGCAAACTCGACATGTACCGAAAGGGCTCTCCAAGAGATATTTACCACGCATGGATACCCTGAAATATTGGTATCGGATAATGGAACAAGCTTTACCTCCACCAGTTTTGAAAACTTCCTGACAGAAAGAGGGATACGTCACATTTTTGCACCGACATACCACCCTGCATCAAATGGTTTGGCAGAGATGGCAGTCCAGTGTTTAAAAAAGGACCTGAAGAAAACAAGCAAGACCAGGATGGAGGAGGCATTGCTGGAGATCATGTTCTTCCAACATTTTTTACCAAGGTCTAAAGATGGTAAATCACCGGCTGAACTGTTATTCGACAGAACATGTCACACACACATGTCAACCGATTTACCCCAAAGGGAAAGAACTAAGAGAGAACCGGAGAGTGATTTCCATAAACACGTGAAAAGGTTCAAAAGAAATGATCCAGTCTGGGTGTGTGATATACTAAGGAAGAGATGGCTGCCCGGAACAATCATAAGTGCGAAATCAAGAACAATTTACCAAATAAGACTAGACAATGGTCTATATGTCCATAAACACGTAGACGACTTAAGGAGAAGATCTCCGTGTGCTCGAACAGATATCCCAGAAACCGTTGGAAATGCCAGTCAATGGGACATCTTACCTAAAGAAGATAAGGAAGTATTGCCACAAATAACACAGGAAGAGTTTTGCCAAAACGAACCAGACCAAATGGATAGTGTACTGGAAGCTACGGACCCGATACATGACACTGACAGCGGGCCAATCCAAGAAGAAGGGACACCTGCACCAAGAGTTCACCATGAGCGTAGGCTGCCAGAAAGGTTGAAGGACTATATTCTAGAGTGAGGGGAGGTGTAGAATACGGAGACGTTGACTAGAAACGTCTGGTTATACGAGAACGGGAAAAAAGACGAGAAGAGGAGAGACCAAGATGGCGTAACGTATAGCCACACGTGGAACCAAATGTCTTATTTTTCATTTGCCGTGAGTAATCGAACTTTTCTTTGAAGAGACTTCAATCATAAGTATACTTTTGATTTTGTTGCTGTTTTTCTTTCCGCACATTTTGTTGTCTTAAGCATAGACATTTTTTTTGTATAATAACACATAACGTGTAACTAATAAACTAGCTTTGGGAAAGTAAAACTGTCTCTGACTCTTAAGTTAATAAATTGTGGTTTCGGCTGAGATCGTTAACTTCCCGAAAACACTACACTAATGTAAAAGTGCAACAATAAAATAATCATCCTCTAAAATGAAATAACTAAATTTACTATTATTCTTTTTCTTCTACAATTAACACTTTCATTCCTTTTTGTATAATAATAATCAAACACTATATACTATAATAAGTCATGTATCCATTAACACTAGCAGTTCAATCAAAGGTACATTAAAAATATTATCATTGCAATACAAATTTTATATGCAATGTTATTTTTGATATTTAATTGTAATTATAAAAAAAAACATAGGAAAAACAGCATTTACTTAAAAAAAATTTTTTTCTTTAATGTTTGTACAAACTTTCATGCACTGACAAAAGTAAATGTTTTCAAAACAGATTAAACTTTATTGACTTTACAGTTTACTCCTAATGTAAATTTTGAATTTAATCAATGAAATTCAAGTAACAAATGACCAAAGTAAACAATTATTTTTCTTGTTTTTATTTTAGAAATAAAACAGTTTGGGTTAATCATATTGAAAATATGACTTGTATACATAGGATATGGCATGTTTTTAACCCTAGAATTATCTCAGCTGGCAAAACCAAAAAATTAATAATCTTTTCTGAGATTTGTATTATACATGGGAAAATAATATTTTTTCCCAATGATCATTTTATGTGATTTCAAACTATTTTTCAAAAACAAATCTTATAATTACTTGTTTTAAAATATTTTTATAAAAATTAATCGTTGTAATAATTTATTCTCAATCATTCTTCTTTCATTTAAACATATTTTTTCTCCTCGTTCAAAATATATGTATCTTAGACATTTGAGAAATCATTTGATAATGTGAATGTTAATATATGGTGAAGTAGAAATAACATTTCTTTATATGATGAATACTTTGATTTTCATTATTAAAATATATAATACTAGCAACTTCATGTTACTTCCCAGTATTTGCAATATTATTAAATAAACAATATAAGCAATCTCTTAATTATTCTTTTATGTTAATTTTTTTAATATGAAATGTTTTGATTGCTCTTACTTAGCATTAAAACATTTTCAGAACAACACAAATTTAATATTTAATACTGAATCATTAACAAACATGAATGAGTAAAACAATTAACTATTCTATTTAAAGAAAAAATATGTTAAAGAATAATTAAGAAATTGTTATATTACATATCAGGGAAAAAAAAACCATACATTATAAAATTTTAAAATAAATTATTTTTAACATCCATCACTTTTAACAATTATCAATCAACTGCAGAATGATGGTCTCAAAATTTATCCACTTTCGCTTATCCATACATACATATAATCAGTGCTCAGTTTTTATTAAGATAGCAAACCCTTACACTTTAATGGATTGAGTACTGATTATATATATTGTAACGGTCAGAAAACGTGTGACTCGTAAACATAGTGCAGAATTCTACCACCATACAGAACAGCAGCACCATCGAGTAGCGAAGCCACCCGTGGTACTGAGTTCGAACATAGTTTATCGGTTCCACGAAACAACGCATCTGATGCGACATTAGTAAATATTTCCTTAGGCACGGTGGTCAGGGATATGCAAGAGACTCATGATTTTATTCTCGAGTTAGCCAATAATCAAACTAATATTAATTAAACATTCATATTTACATAATCGAGGAAATATTATATAGAATGGGTATCGAATAAATGAAACGTAACTGCAGGCATATAGTTTAAAATTATTTATTAATACATTTTAATAAAACATTTATTAATAATATTTAGGGATTCAAAGCTTCAGTAGCGGAATTTGCGACATGATTATATTTTAAAGAATACATTTATTTATTTAGACATTATTTTATATTGAGGATTTCAGTAGCGGTATTTCCGATACTGTAATGTTTACAAAAGGAATACATTTATTTGAAGGCGTAATCTAGCTACCTAAAATTCTCGAGTGAGTATTTCTAATGCATGCATGGAGAGATTTATACCTTTGCAATGCAAGAGTCTAAAGTATGGGTTATAAGAGTAATGGCAGACATATATTTATTTAATTAAAATATTTATTTATAACTAAGGGCAAACATTTATTTGAGAGTGAATTACGAAGATAATGCAGAGGCGGAGTGATATGTTTAGAATAATAAAACTAAGTAAAGGAACACGTGGTACGCTTTAGAAAGGCGATATGGAATGGCAGTATATTGAAACTGCAATGCCGCGAATGAGTTTATAAGGATGTCAGGCTGGTCTCTGCCATCGGCCCGACGAAGTAAGGTGTCACATAAGCATAACCAGGGACAAGCGGTCCGTGTCGCAGTTTTGCCGGCTGGCTGCATGACATTGTCAAGTCCTACGGGAGCATTTATTATGTCCGCTTGTGTAGGACGACGGGGGTTAATTTCAACCCTGAAGAATCCGGAATATTTACGGCGGAATAGATCATCGCGTCTCTAAAACGTAACACATGTATACAGCATAAACGATTATGATGAGATTTCAACAGATTTCTAACTTGGTCCTACATTATCAACATTTATTAAAGAACGTTGGCGACTCTCAAAGAAATGTAATTTTCTGGAATTATTCATGATGATTTAGTAAATACAAAACATATATATAAATTGGGAATTATTATAACTAATACGTCAGCCATTTGCGAAGTTGTAGACCCCTGCATTACAATAAATGAAGCATTGAATGCGTGTCGATTTATATGAAAGTTACGTTATTAAGGAAAGTAAATATTAATGAAAATTTGACACGCATTCTTTGTTTCAAGCAATCATAGATTTACTTTGAAAATTGAGACAATTATGAGCATGCAATAATTAAATAATAACTATAGATAAACATGTAGATTATAGAAATAAGCACCCACGAAAGATAGAGTGAGGTAAGCTAGATTATTAGAGAAATTTACATATTAAATTAATTATTCAATTTTAGTTATACAAATGATAGTTTTTACATTTTATAAATTTAGATAAGTAATATGAAGAATAGCTATAGCATGTTATTAGAGTACTCTAGAGTTTGAACACAGACAGGTACCTGTTTTATAAGTAGTTTTCTGATTCCATTAGTTTAGCAGCAAAAAGTTCACGAGTGGCAATTCTTTCTTGTATTTAGATATTCATTTAATTTCATGGCAGCAGCAGCTTTCTCATTTATTTCAGGCAGCAGATCTTCATGGTGAATTTATGACGGGCAATGGAAAGTTCAGCATCCGATAGGCCATATCCCGATGGAGAATAATCTAGGTGCTTTACTCGGTCATACCTTGGCAGGAACAAATTATTTTTATATTTTTGGAGACTCTCAGTGATCGAGAGCAAAGCTAAAGTTTAAGTGAATGTCTCCAGCAAGTCTAAGATGGCCTCTTTTCTTATCTTGATTTTTCACATTTTTGTTAAGATATTTTTAGGTTCTACTTAATCTGCCCTGAGGATAATCAATGCATTTAGTTGGTTTTTAATTAAAGAAAGCTGCCGTTCTATTGTTTACATTTTACATTTACTAATTAATTTTGGGGAATTTTTCTTTAATTAATCTATTATCTATCACTGACCGATGCTTTTAAATTTCAAAAACAAAAAGGGAACATAAGATTATTTTAACTTTTAATTAAATATTACATCAGATATTTTTAGAATTATTATTAAATGAAATTTAAACAAAGCAATAAATACGAACTTTATAATCCAAAATAAATGATTAAAATTATACAAAATTATATAACTAAAAGAAATCTAAATTATATTATTTTATCCCTATTTATTGCGTTTAATTTGAGATCGAAATGTGTGCGTGTTTATGCTGAATTCTACATATATTTATACATTTTTAATATTGTTACACACACAACTCGATATCAAAAGTTTAAATTTGGGCGGGATAGACCGGTCAGTGAGAGACGACAGAAAAAGGTGAAACTTAAGATTCGAATACGAATCTTACTGTTTCAATATGTATGGCAGATGGTGGTCTGGACCAACTGATGAGTGCTGGTTTCACACAAAATACGTATATTAGTGATTACTTATCTTTTTTGCATATGAGTGATCATGTGTATCAGTGATATGAGATAGTGTGGATAGTGAAGGGGCTTGAAAGTCTGAGTTCAAATCCCCTATATTTATTAGCATTTCTGTTGAAAATCCCAGCATACACTGCAATCACATTCTACATTTTCGGAGAGAACATTTTTAGTACAGATGTCCATTTTCTGTGATAATATTCTATTCCTGTCAGTTAATTAATAATGACAATGCTAATAAATAATTTCTCTTAATGTCTCAAGTTACTTAACTGTCATGTCAAGAGCAAACCTATCTTTGGAGATTAATTTAGAAATGTCCTTTCATGTAATTCTAAGGTAATGATCATAGCCTCTGGTGGGCTCATCATAGAATTAACAGCATTAATCTATTGTTATTTGTAACTCATTAGCGTACTAGACCATTTGTTTATATGCAAATTATTAACTGCATAAAATCTGTGCTATGTTTCTCATATAAATTAACTTGTTTATATTCATTAAATTATTATGTGTTGATAATTACTCATGTGTTCATGTCTTATTGAATCTCACTTGTTCATTATAATAGTACTAGTATTTAGAAGTTATAACCGATTACTTTAAATGGCATTTATCCCTGGATTGTTTTATCCTTGCTCATTGTGGATGGATACCTTATAATTCGTGTTTCTTTCGCAATGCTAGCTGTTTGCAATTATTTAAATTTATAAATTTTTCCTACACTTGTTAAATATTTGATTGAGCTAAGATTTGATATTCTTTATTTATAATAATTACCCTGTAGATCTCATGTCTATCCGCTGTGTCTGTGGGACAGGAAAGAATGAAATTATTTTCTTATCATCAGAAGTGTTGTTCATAATGTTATAGTTTTAGAGAAGGGCAAATAGGGTAGAATCCATGATTGCTCCTGACCTGTGTATCTCAGGCATGAGTGAATTTAGGATACTTTTGCTTACATTCTAAACCTTGTTAGATGAGCATACAATTCTGACCGGTACAGTATCTATACTTTAAGTTTCACTTTTTAGGCGGTATAATGGCACTGCAATTTCTACTTTTCTATGTTATTTTAAAGTATATGTATAACTTATATTACGGTTTGCAATAGTCTGTAGCAATATTGTTCTATGAAGTTTATATTTTAATGTATTAATTTTATAAAAATTCCTAATGGTGTCAACATTACGCGGACTTATATAGATCTTTGTGTGTGTTATTAACAGCACCTTCTATTGTTATGACAAAGCTATGGAGAATGTGGCTTAGAAAGGAGATTTGTGATTGACTAATGCTTTAGATTGTTTTGCCCTGGGGCTAAACAAGGCAAAAAAATATGATTTTCAGTAATTGTTAATGACTATGACGCAATGTTTTTGTAAAAAGCTTATTATTAAACAAAAACAATGTCACTAATAGGGGATGACTGTCTTTAAAAATATTTTATTTTAAAAAGACTGCTTTTAGAAAGTTTGTTATAATAAACAGGAAACTTCCTCTAGCAGCTAAAAAAAAATTGCATTTGTAAAAACTGTAAGCAAAATATTTTTAAATAGCAATAAATAATTTATTAACTTTTACATTTTTTTGTTTCTTTGATGATAACTAATTGCAAATAAAATATATCATTTTTTTAATAACAAAGTTCTAATATCTAATATTTCTTTCTTCTTTTTGAATAGGTAAATAAGTCCAATTGTGGTATATTCCAATATTTTCAGGTAAGAACTTTATTTAGATATTTATTTTCACACTTTAAATATTAATTTTTTTTGCACATAAAAATTTAAAAGCTTAAATAGATTACATTAGAATTAAAAGTATTAATATAATATATAGAAAAAAAGGTTTAATTGTAAAAATAAAAGTATGCAATATGGCATTTTGTTTAACGGAATATTTGCTAGGTTCTATTCAAAGTGTGATAGGTGGATAAACTCAACAAATGTATTAAAGCAATAAATAATTAGCATGACTTACATGATAAATGTGACTTCAGTTTGTTGAAACAATTCAGTAATGGCATTTCACAATTCAGGATTTTATTTTATAAACCTAAATAATAGTCACATAAAGAACAGAAAATGAATGATAGACATCATTGATATTATTTAACAATTTGTGCAAATTTGATATGCTTATTCAGACAATCATGTCTCAATGCCTACTCACTATTCACTCTGCTAAACAGAAAGATCATGTTTTCTCTAAATCTTTGTAGTATTGAATGGACCAAAAATAATTAATATAAATCATTACAAAATAAATCTTGCATTATACGAGTTAAACAATGCCATTTTGTACTGCACCCTGTTATAAAATATTAACGATAATTAAAATAACTTACTTTTTCTAAAGTAGAAACGTGAAGAAATGCATAATAATCTAATAGTTCTTTATCATTTCTTCCTTCTAGTTTGAGATTTTTTCGCTTTTCTTGAAACTATATATATATAATAAAAAAAAAAAGACAAATAAAAATATATTACATTAGACATAATAATAATAAACACTAACTTGTAATCTTTCTTTTCTTATTAATAATTAAATAATTGGTTGTAGGAAGATTATATGACATTACAGATCAAAAATAAAAGATTGAATATCAATCTAGGAATATTTAGCTTTTAAGGTAGGTTTGTGATAGTTCATGAATAAATGAGATGTCTGTTGTAGTTGGAGTTAAAAGATTTTCTAGAATTCACTATAGCACAATTGAGACTATACATTCTGGACAAAAAGTTTAACATGGGAAAGTACCCCATTTTCCATTGTGGGGAAAAAAAAAAAAAAGTATGATCAAAGGGTCAGAAAAATGCTCACTTTCAACAATAATAAAGTCTATCAAGCACAAAACCTTGTTTCTGTCAATGCTCTTAGCACTGGGACTTGCCAAAAATTTGATTGAGTTACAATATAATGAATTTCTATGTTAGAGGAGTAATTTGGAGAATAAGATTTAAAATCCCAAACTAAAAATTATATCCTTACAATCCCTGGGTTTAACAAAAACAAATCTCCAAAAGAAGAAGGCATCATATAAGCATCTATCAGATTGCATATACTTTTCAACAAAAAAAAGGGAGAAAATGTGGCCAAAATTTTATCTGAATTGTAAAATATAAAATGCTTTGTTTTATAGGATGAACCCATCACTTTTAAACATCCCATTTCTATTAAAAATATAATATTAATTCCCAGCAAAAAAAATTATTATATATTACTCATTTCCTAAGAAAAGGAAGTTTTATAAAAATTTGATTTTCACATATTGTCATGACATACACATATTTAGAGATTTTCCAATTAATACAAACTGAATGAATATTCATTTTTGATATGAAGCTCATAGAAGTTTATGGTGTTTATGATATTAAAATGAATTATGTTGATGATAATGCAATGGCAAACTCTTATTGATGACAATGAACAAGACTATAAAATATTATATTCAAATATACATTATTAAAACTTGTGACAGTATATCTGTGATAATGACTTATTTCACTGTTTGTTATCGGGTAATAACTACAAATTTGAATACTCCTTTTGAAAAGATAAAAATATTGATAATAAGTGGCAAGAAAATAAAAGAATTGTTTTAGGTGATATGATCTACACTTTGAGCAATCAAGAAGATTATTTGGGTGATTGAAAAATAAAATTAATAAGTAATGAAAAACAAAAAACGTTGATAAAACTAACAGTTTTCTTTAATAATAGATATGATGTAACAAAATGTATAAAAGAGAATTACAATAAATTTAACATATGAGAATGATACAATATGTATGTATATGTGCTCATAAAAACACATTAAATATTCTGGAAATAATTCAATGAAAGAAGAATGAAAAATGTTTTGGATGCAAATAGATAGCAAATAAAGAAATTCAAATATAGGTGGGGTGGATTTTACATGAAAGATGAAAAAAAATATTAAATTAAAAACGTTTGGAAGATTACAATTTATAGTAAGCCTTTAATTAAATATCAATTAAAAAATATGCAACAAGATAGAAAAATTCAAAAATTTCTGTCAATTTGTCATTATAATTGCTTAATCAGCTTTAATAAAAGACAAAAAATTAAGAACAAAGAAAACAAATAAAAAATAAAATGTTGAAATATGCAAAAAAAAAAAAAAAGCAAATTATTTATAAAGAATGTATGGTTTTATAATAATAAAAAAAAAAAAAAAGCAGTCTATTTTAAAAATCTGAATAGGGAAAAATAGTATATTCATAAGCTGGATAATTTGAAAGATTTGACTTGTAAACTATGTAATAAAAATGTTGAATTTATTAAGTTAGTTATTAGTCATGAATAAACACTGGAAAAGATGGAAATAATGAATTAGTGTATAGAGGGGTGTAGGATGGGGAGATATAAGTAAATGAAATAAAAATGTTTTTCTTTTAGCTGTTTATGTTAGAATTGGATAATAATAAAGATGACTTTAATCCAATAATAGTTGAAAGAACAAAAACAGTATTATGGAAAAGTAACGTAAAAGATTTATAATTTTAGAGATCAGAAAGAATATAAAATAAAAGAGAGCTATGAGAGATAACAGATTTCTCTGGGCTCACTGACATAGAGATTTCTGACTTCAAAACAAGTGAAGACAAAATTCATTATATTTCATTAAGTGAGAAGATGTGAGAATCCACACTGACATTTAAAAAATTTATCCATAATTAACAACATTCTACATTGAATTCATTTAATATAACTAAACTAGATAGTAGAATGATTAACGCAAGCTAGTATACAAGGTTGCCTTCAGCTTTCAACAAAATAATACCTTTCCACGCACATTGATCAATTAAGATAATACTTTTCCACTCTTTCATTGATCAATTGAAATAAAATTGAAGTGTACAAGGAATACATAAAAGAAAAATTTAATACCTAATAATGTCTGTTATAGGACTGCATCAAGGGTGCAGTTTTTGTTTGACCATACTACATACATAATCTAGTTAATCTGAGAATATAGATTCATATAAATGTAACCACTGTCTATATGGTCTATTTAAAATAACATGAATAAAAATAAAAAAAATTCAAATGAGTGATTTTTTTTTATCCAAGTTTTCATTATTGTATGTACAATATAATTTAAAATATTGCTATTTTCACAAATAACTTTGTAAGTATTTGGAAAACAATATATTCACTTATTATATAAGCATTATGTTTTTGATATCATGCACAACAGAATAAAAATATACTGTACACTAAAATAATATTTTTTTTAAAAAATAATAATATATTCACTTATTATATAAGCATTGTATTTTTGATATCATGTGCAACAGAATAGAAATATACACTAACATCAGTTTCTTTGTGCAAAAAAAAAAAAAAAAAGTAAATAGTTCAAATTACTGATGCCTGACTAACTCCATGGAACATCAATATCCAAAATTGCTCAAGTGTTTAATACTTAAAAAAACATTCACAAGAATGATGATGATTTGCATTTGCTAAAGAAGATAAACAACATCTATTAGAAACAAATATAAGCAAGAATTAAGGTTTACTGAGAGTAAATAATGGATATTAAAACAGATTTTATCAAAAAATATACATGGTAGTAAACAAGTTACTGAAAGTCAATAAATATTTAAACACTTCATTGTCAAACTTCTATTTCAAAACCATTAGATTCAAATGGGGAATGCTATAAGAAGCATGCTATATGATCAAATAAATTATCATTTTCACTTTCCCCAAATACCAGAAAAGATTCTATATGATAGTTTCCAAAAAAAAAAAAAATATCATCTATATTGTCTTCTTCCAATTGTAAAACATAATAGATAAATAGTTCAGTCATAATATTCTTTTATACCAAAAATTACTCTGAAAAGAAGCAATCATAGCTGAAAACTATTTGAAAATTTTAGAGAAGCAGATTAGGCTCATCATGCAAGATAGATTCTATACAAATTTGTAATTTTTCAGAGAAGACCACACACATGTTAAGTAGTAGTCTGGAAGTCATGAAGATGATACTACAACATCCCATCATCTCAGTCATCTGATTTCACTATTATTGAGTCTCTATGGGATATTACTGAATGAATAAAATTGTGGTTTCTCAAAAAAAAAAAAAAAGAGGCTTTTTTTTCATGAAGACTGATTTAATATTCCTTCAGATACTATTTGAATGTTATAGAATTCACCTCACATACATTGTAAATAGTCTTTATGGCAAATGTTATCCCTAAATTTTATTAGTAAAGATATCCAACATTTGAATAAGAGACTTTTGATCATATAATTAGCTTTTAACTCACATTTCAAGATTCGTTTTTATTAATATACTAATTTTATTAAAAGAAAATAGGTATTTTAATGAATTTACATTATAATTCAAGCGAAAATGAATTATATAGATTTTAATTCATATATTTAAATATTTTTTTCTCACCATAATAATAGTTTAGCAAAGTAAACAAATGTATTTTTCATTTCTTAAAGCCTGACCACGGTTTTTTTCTTCATGAAATCAACTGGAATGCAATATAAGCAAAATGACTTGATATTTCAGCTAATGGAATAATATAAGCTGATTTAATTTTTTTAAATGGGTGATACCTTGTTGCATTTACATCATGAAATGTTACAGTAATTATAATAATCAATTTTGTGACATTCGATGGACAAAAGCTAGCTTCCTGTTAACAGACTCAACAATTTATAAAGCTATTTCAAAAAAACTGAGGGTTTTTCCACATCACATTTTCTAACTAATCTGAAAATTCAAATCAACATTTAATTATTTGATTCAGCAGCAACATTGCATTTTATTTATAAATATTATAATACTTTCCCAATGTATAACATCTAATAGTATGGACAAAAAAAATGACTGCATGTTATTCATTCTATATTTGTGCCTTATGCAGATTAATGTAAATACCTGTTAGGGGTTCAACAGTTCAGATCAATATGCATCAAAAAAAAAAAATTGTTTGAACAATATCATTTTCATTGAATGAATAATAGAATTGTTTATATTCAACATGCCATTGGAGTATTTGAACTTCATATGAATTAAATAACACTGTATAACTACTATTATTTATACATAAGTTTTACTTCTTTTTAATGTAAAATTTTATTTTTATAAAACTATTATTAAACTCCATATATACATCTAATTGAACAGCAATAATTTACTTTAAATCTTACAATACTGCAAAGCTTTCTTAGCATATAAGATTTGGTTTTGCTTTTAAAAAAAAAAAGTTTTCATTTTAATTACTTTAATAATTGCTATAATAAGTTTTATTAAAATGAAATAGACAATAAGAAAGGAATTTTGTAATTTAAATTTTGGTAGCTATTGATCAGTTGTATTAAAGATAAGCCCTCCTGATTAGAAACTAATTAATGTAGCTAGATTAAAAGTGCTGATTTCTAAAAGTAGACAATAGCCGAGAATTAATTGATTTCTGCAACATTCCTTATCAAGAATAAAAAGGGAACAAAAAATAACTATGCTGCAATTGCACATGAAAGTCAAGAGAGTGTAAATTTAGCAACAAAAAAAAAAAACTCAGTGAACTCCATCACTGAAGGTGAAAAAGTGGACCTAGGAACTTTGCAGGCCACACCGGTCTATATTATGTTTTTCGTATGCCTTCATGGCCAGCGATCATAAGTTAAAGATAACTGTATTCTAGTTTATATTTGTAATATTAACTATCAGACTAATAATTTCTAATTAAATATTTTGTCTAATCATTTTGTTTTCTGCTTGTCTATTTTACATGATTGTTAAGCCGAGCGAGTGGCTGTACACAGCAATAATTTAAGCTTTAATTAAAGTATTATTTTTCTATTTATTATGGTCAAATTTGAATTGGTTCTGGTTATCATAAATGTAAATTAATTTCAAGATAAATATCTTGGATCCTATTCTTAAATTGTGATGATTAAGCAATTATTGCAATAATGAAATGAATTGTGATATGGTATTTCCTTTTTATTTTTAATCTAATTCCTAAATATTATGTTTTTAATCATCCAATATATATATATATTTAAAAAAGCTATTACATTATCCATATATAATGCAAGAAAGCTAAGAACACTGATTTTTTGCTCATCAGTCCTCCACTCAGAAATGGCACCCTAAATATATATATAAAGCAAATATAAAAACTCCCAAAATATAAAATTTGGACTTCTTTAAATATTTTTTTGTATTAGTTTTATCATAGTAATGAGAATAATAGACAGCTGAGGGGAAAAAAAAATTTTGGTCAATTGAATACAATTGTCTTCAATCTGTTATTTTGGCAATTATCCTTTTCTTTTTTTTTTTACTTTTATTATTTATTATTAACTTTTTATAAAATATACTTGAAAATTTATAATCTACTATGTTAATATTAATTCTTTTCAATCTACTTTTGTTTTTTGATTCAATTTAATTTTTTGAATGTTATCCATTACATATCTTACTATAGAATAATTGTATATCTTTTAGAACTGCATTACAAACAGTATATTGTACATTCTATCAAATAAATTATTGTTGGATTATATAAAAGTCTGTCTTCCAGTGAGAAGACAAAATCTAAATGTCCTGAGTTTGAGAGAAATTTGAACCCACTATAAAAATCACACTCAAAGATAATCATTAGCATAGTCTGATAATACAGAAATTACTGCATTAACCCATAATGCCATATTCTAGATATCATAGCTGTAGTTACGTGGAAATAAATGAAATAACTGGGGAATTTCCAATCAACTCCAGGATTTATTTAAAAGAAAGTTCATAATCAAATCAGTTACTCATCCAAAAATAGAAATCTATATTTTCATAATCAGAGAATAAAGACTATAATTTGATTTGAGTTAATAAGTTCAACATAATTAAAAACTGTGATTATAATATGATGCAGTTCTTCACACTTGATTTAAATTATATCCAATACAAATATTTTAAACAGTTCACTTAGCTATAAGAGATTCTAATTAGACTAAAAATTGAGGAATAGAAAAATATAACATCAAATCAGTAGAGTAAAACAAATGTGCTCAGTTTAAAATAAATAAAAAGTTTCTGTTGCTCATATTTTTTTAACATTCAACAGGTATAAAACATCGAATCTGAAATAATTCAAATTTTACTATTATTTTCTCTATGTGCACTAAGTATCATTACATTATATTGTCATTAAGTTTCAAAGAAGACTGCTAGACAACTGGTCGACTGAGATGGAAAAATACAGTAAAAAAACATTGAAAATAATATAATATAATCAATGTAATAAAAAACAATATTTGTATTATATTTTCATTTGTAATACATTACATTTTTCTAAGTTTTCTTCCAAGCCATTCTTTAATTGAGATCACTCAATACTAGGAAAAATCTTCACAAGTTTTTTTATATCAATTCTGTTCTCTATATATAAAAGGTTAAATTTATTTTTGCTCAACAATAGTGATGGACTTGAGAGTTGAAGAGTTCAGGATCGAAGTTCTACTGATTATTTCTAATACTTGAAGATAATATGATCTCCTAAACAATTAATCATTGATTTATTTAATTTTTTATTTAAAATACTTTTGAATTATTTAATAACAATTATATAAAAAATAATTCAATATATTTATATAAAACTTTAAAACATTATAATTAGAAAAAATATATATATTTTTTTAAATAGACATCAAACAAAAAAAAAAAATTATGAAATTCAAAAACTTAAAACTTCCACTTTTCAAAATAATTTTTTAATAACCCAATATAGTGAAAAAAGCATTCCATAAGTTGATCATTATCTATTTAAAATAAAAAAAATTAATGCGTGCACAAAATATAAAAACGTAAGTTTAAAATACAAATGCAGTTAATAAAATACACAATTCCAAGTATAAACTATCTTGATTCTAGGCATTATATATACTAACCTCTTTCAAAAATTCTTCATGCTGGACTAATTTTGCTTTGATAAATTCAAATGAAGAAGCTGAATCAGCACTCCAGAAACTGCGACAGATAATTGGTTTCAAGTCAAATAAAAACTCTCTAGACTGCAATGATATATTTTGAAAGAATTCTAGAGGGGAAAAAAAAATTATAATATTAAAAAAAACAAAAAAACATTTAGTACTTATTCTTAAAAATATATTATCTTTACTGCTGAAGTAGATACAAATAATATATTTAGACTAAAAATAAATTAGATGCCAAAGTTTTGCAAAATAAAAAAGGAATATATTTCAATAATTTTAGCATTTAAGTTACAATAAAACTAATTCTTCAAGTGTGGTTATATATAAAGTTGTCTTTTTTAAACCAAAGATAGTCAAGCAATTGCTGGTTAGTCAACTACTTAATTAATAAACATTGTTCATTAAATTCAGCTATTTTTTTAATTTACAAATCATCTTTGTTTATTATTTTATAACAATCACTATTTCTCTTGTTTTATCATTTAATGAACGCTTTTGATAAATATATATTGTTTTTGCAAAGAAATTTTCAATTCTTTTTTCTAACTCCTCAACATTTATATTTAGTCTAGTCTAGAGAAATACACTGAATATATTCACTTGCAATAAATAGTTTAATTTATTTATTTTTTTTTTCTCAACTGAAACTAGATTTTAATATTACTTTGATTCATAGACTATCAATAAGTTCATTTTTCTTTTTTTAGACCAATTTAAACCTTTAATTAAAAAAAAAAGATATAACACAATATGAATTTATGTACAAGTAAAGATAATGTAAACCAGGCATGGGCAACCTTTCCTAGTTCAGGGGCCAAATTATCTTTCTGTCTTCGAGCCAAGGGCCAGACCAAATAATTAAATAGTACAATATAATAGTAAATGATAAAGAGCTACATAAAATTCATAATAATGACGTAACAATTTAATGTGAGGATTAGCCTTGTACTTCAACAATGAAACTATCAATGTTGATGGGAATACAATCACATAGAATTTTCAAGGTTTTTGTCAGTTATTCTTGTCCGAATTTTTGATTTATTAAATTCCATTCTAGAAAAAAACTGTTCACACATATATTTGCTGCCAAAAAGACAAAATTCTTTTTGAAAAGGCACTACATTTCTATATTTTTCTTCCACCAAATGTTTATAAAAATCCATCAAAGCAATGTTGTTAAATTGTAATTTTAGCACTAAATCTGCTTGAACCTCAATAAGTTCCATCTGCAAATTTTCTGGCATATTATTTATATCAGCATCCATCGGATGATAAAATATAGTGAATATGGAGTCTTTATTTTGGAAGTCAGCGAACCTTGTATCAAATTGCTCTACTAATGTCTTCAGTTGATTTCCATAACAAATTATAAGGGATATTTTTATGAGTTGCTAGAGTAGAAAAATGGTAACAATTTTTAGCTCTTATCTGACTTTCCAACAATTTTACTTTATTACAAAAAGCACTGACATGTCCATACAGTTCATGAATCAATTGTCCTGCTTTTTGCAATTTAAGATTTTCATTTAGGTATCCAGTGACATCTACAAGGAATGCTAAATCAAACACCCACTCATCATCTCTTACTTGGTTAATTGTTTTTCCTTTTATGTTCATAAAATCTGCTGTCTTGTCTCAGATCATAAATCATTTTAACCTTTTACCTTTACTCAACCACCTCACATCGCAATAAGACACATTTTCATAATCTGAAAATAAGTCTGCCAAATATTCCTTAAATTGCAGTGATTAAGTACATGTGACTTAATAAAGTTAATATTGACTACTACAACTTCCATAACATTTCTAAATTTAATTGATTTTGCACACAGATTTTGTTAGTGGATAATGCAATGAAAATTTGTTAAATTTTTCAGATGGATCTGTAATTTTGTTACTTTTTCATGAACTATTCCAATAAATCCCTTCCATGCACCAACCATTGCAGGAGCTCCATCAGTGCATATGCCAGATAGTGAACTCCATTTAAGCCAAATATCTTGAAGACTGTTTTGACTTCTTCAAATATATCTTCACCAGTAATTGTCTGTTTTAGGGCCAAAGTAAAATTATTTTGTGATATTAAATCCACATCAACTCCCTGAATAAATATTGCTAGTTGTGTTGTATCAGAGACGTCAATGCTGTCATCCAAAGCAATTGAAAATGCTTTGAATCTAGCAATCTTCTCTTTTAAACTTTTTTGGATATCATCAGCCATGATTTCTATCCACCGGACAGCAGTACATCTCAACAAACTAATATTCTCAAAATCTTTTCTCTTTTCAGGACATATTATACTTGCAACATTCAACAGATATTCTTTGATCTCCTTCACCAAATGATTTAGAATGCTTAGCAAATTTTTCATTTACCACAAAGCTGGCTGCTTCCATGCTGCATTTATTACTTGGTGAACATTTTCTGCTGGGTATCCAAGTTCTTCAATTTCTCTATTTCATCTTTTCATAGTTGTCCATCAATTTTTTGGTGATCTGTATGTTTTGAAGTAAAGTGTTTCTTCAAGTTGTATTCTTTGTTGACTGATATGGATTCATTGCACAACAAACATATAGGCAAACCTTTATTCAGAATAAAATAGTACTTGTCTGTCCAGCTGTCTTGAAATTGATGATCCTCTGTATCTAGTTAATCCCTGACATTGTTCTAAATTTCAAACTATATATTCAGAACTGTCAAACAAAGCTGTTTTTTAACACTGCAGATACTGAACAGAAAACAATATAAATGCAGGCATTTAACAAAGCACAAACCCAATGTAAATATTAAAATAAAAAAAAACTGATTTTTACACTCCAGATAGAATTCAATATAAATACAAGCACTGAACAAGGCACAACCCCAATGCAAGTATCAAAATGACACATTGTAACATGTTCACACACTGCTTGTCAAAATGGGAAAGAGATCTTGATGAGAGAAAACAAATGTGTTTTGCAGTGTCATATGATGTCAGCTTAACTATTCAAAATATTAATTCTGAGAGAAGACAAAAAAAGTGTTTTTCAGTAATTGCTAATGATTATAACATAATATTTTTATAAAACATTTATTATTAAACCAAAAAGTACATTACTAATAGGGAATTGTCTTTGAAAATATTTTCTTTTAATAAAGATTGTTCATAGGAAATATATGAAAAAGCAGAAATCGCCATTGCTGGCTTTACAAAAATTGCTTTTGCAAAAACAATAGAGAATAATTTTTTAATAACAGTAAATAATTTATTAACTTTTATAATTTCTTTTGTTTCTTTGATGATAATTAGTTGTGAATGTATCATTTTTTTAATGTTATAAATTTCTAATATTTCATTCTGTGCCACAACATTTTAACTTGGTTCGTAAATTTTCAAAGATTACACAAATACGGCAATCACCCAATATATTTTTTAAAAGGTAATCTTACGCGAATTTATTTCAGCTAAATGTACACTGAATTAAATTACTAAACCAGATTAAACAGGGACACTCAAATATCACATTTAATATATTTTATTATATTCACTTTTAATTAAAAAAAAAAAAAAGCATCTTCTCTTTTCCTATAGCATTTCCAACTGACTCTAATCTTTTTTTATATATATAAAGAGCAAATACAAGCTTAAATTAAACACAAACATTATCATTTTTTTGAAAAATACAGTACAAATTATTTAACCAATATTCTTTTTATTGATCTTTCAAGATCGAGCAGTTAACATTATTAGGAAAAATCTAATCTGATTCACACATGAATTATAATAAAATGCATATAAAAAAAACATTTAAAGCATATGAGTTTAAACTCCTCTCCCCTTTGTTTTAACTCATTTAACATAATATAATAAAATTACCAGCAATAATCCTACACTCTATTGTTGAAACATTTAAGACACTTAATAGTATATATCTATTTCTATTACGCAAAATGGAAAGTTCACTCAGTAAAAGTTTATAGCTACCCTGATCAATCAGTGATGGTCCTGTGGAAGAAGTATTTCATTCTATGCTTGCCGTGGTTTGCCCAGTCACTAACTTCAGAAAACTTCTAGTTAATCTCAAACAAAAGACAATCACATAATTTATAGTTTTTGTTGTTTTTTGTTTTTTTTCAATGTTACTTATAATCCTGAGGAAACATTCCAAACTGATGAGCGTAATAGATAGCACAAAAATACCTCCACTATCAAAGTCTCAACAATAGAGCTAATTGCAGAAAAAATCTATTTTTAAGAATTTCTAAGAATTAGAAATAAAACAAAAGACAAACTTTTATATATATCTAAAAAAAAATCCTGCAAGATCTTGTTTTGTTTTTCCCCTTCTTTTGTTTTTTTTAATCTCGATTTAATTGATTTCAAAACTTTTAAAATTCCCTTTAAAAAAAAAGTTTTAGGTAATCCAGTATTTACCTTGCTATGATGTAATTTGCCTGAAGGCACACAACTGTAATTATCCGATATGTGCGTATATACCTATGAGTATGAGTTGGCAGAAAAATACCAGCTCTATTCTAGTCTTTTCAATACGTTCCATGCAGCTAATTAAGACGTGCTTTTTTGCTATTGCCAAGAACTTCGTTTTCAAATTTATTTTCATTATTTTAAAATATTAATAATTTTAGTTTTTAAATTTTAATCATTAAAAGACTTAAATAAAGATATAAAATATAAATTTATTAAACAACATAATTATTTAATTGCGCAAAAAGTAAAAATCAAACGTAACTCTCGCTAGACTCTATTCAAAAATTTGAGTCGGAATCAAACATGGCTGAAATAGATTAGTGGCGGACCAGATTAAAAGTCATAAAGGGCCGGATCTGGCCCGAGGGCCGGAGGTTGCCCATATGTGATATAGACTACATCACAAAATCCCAAAATTCAATTTCCTTCTACAAAAAATTATTACACCTGGGTCTTGTTTTATGCGATAGATAGGTTCCTCAGAAAATGTGCACAAAAAAAATTGCACAAAAATAGGCTTAATTTACCTTGAAAAATAGGGGATAGGTTATTGTAATTTTTGAAAATCGCATAAAAGGAAAGCAACAATGTAAAATTACTTTAAAATTCGCATAAAAAATAAAATAAAAAAATATGACTAATAAAAAATTTCAAATTTGAAAAAAATTGATATAAGACAAACTTTTTTTATTAACTACAGTATTTAATTTTATTCAAAACAATATATTTTTAAGCGTAATTTAATTTTTTTCATACATGTACGGTATTTTAATCATTATTGCAATTTGAGACATCAGATTCATCATGATGTGATGTGATGTGAGGTACTGTAGCTTCTCCTTAAATGAAGCCAAGAGGAAATACAACTAAAATCTTTTCCAATCACTGTTGATCCTTCCCATTTCATTAAGTGATGTATAAAAGACATTAACTCACCACTATTGGGCAAAATTTAATTAAAACTAACAATTAAATTCTTATTTTTGTCTTTAATTTTCAATTCCATTTAAAAATCAAATTTCATCGTTTCACATCACATTAATTTCAGATCACGTTATGTAATTTTTAAATTGTTAAATACAATTAAAAATCAGATTTTAATTGTCAAATTTAATTATTTTGACCGCTGTTACTCACCTTTTAAAAATAATCTTACAGACACTAAATGATTAATTGATTACTACTCTTTTTTTAAAAAAGCAAAAATAAAACGCGATTTAAAATGCAAAAAAAAACAACATACATCATGTAGGCATCTATAACGTTTGAACAGATTTACATTATAATCTTGTAAAATTTAATGTGTGTTCATAAAATGGGGAAATCCTGATTTTAAGTGAATTATGAACTTCTTTATTGCATAAAATCTATTACAGTACTATTATAAAGCGTTGAAAATATTGAAATTATTAGATGGAAGTCAAACTCCGATAATACACTATTACTTTAAATATGATGTGGTGCGCGAAATTTATAATATTTAAAGTAATAGCGCATTATCGGAGCTCGACTTCTGATCTAATAATTTTTATCGCATAAAAGAAAACCGCATACAAAGATATTAAGAAGAAACATAAATCGCATAACTTCAAAATCGTATTAAATAAATCTGCATGAAACAAGACCTGGGGGTAATGGGGAAAAAACAATTAATAAAAAAATCTGTTCATATAAGATAGATTATAAGCTTATCTTTCTTATTGCATTGCCAAATCCATATAATATTAATATCATCTATATTCTTTACAATGCTTTTTTATAATTCACTATTGACAGTTTTGATTGCCCCAACAATCTTCTTCAGAACTTCTACTTATATTTCCAAATCTAAGTAAAAGTTCTGAAGAAGATTGTTGGGGCAATTGAAACTGTCAATAATGAATTGTAAAAAAGCATTTGTAAAAAAAATAATAAAGAATATAGATGGTTTTAACTGCTGTGTCCACAACTATGACTGGGCAACCAGCAAACAAATATACAATAAAACTCGACTGAATAACAGCACATATATTTAGCAATAGTAATTTATTAACAATTTGGAAAAATAATTACTATACTGATCTTTAACATTAATATAAAGTCTACATTTGAGCATGCTTAATTCACTGGTTAATCATTGAATAGCGAAAACTATTTATAGCCTTTATAATACAACCCTTGACGAACCTTTTGAGGTGTTTCAAAATAATACTGAGACAGTCTTTTAAAAGCACTTGTCAGCTTAATGGCCTACAGGAGCAGACATCCTGGGGAAAAGAAATCCTCTGATGATGATCTGCTCAACTCATGGACACAGAAAAAGCAAGCAATTTTTTCTCTTAACTATTTATATCATCTCTTCTTTTGTTTCTCTTATCTTTTCTGGAGTAAAGTCTTTGGCTTTAATGAGTTAGTATTATTTAATTTGTTATCATACAACAAAATTCCTTAGCTTTTTAATTATACAATTAATTACTCAGGAATTTATTTCCATATATGCTAAGTTTAGAAGGACTATAATATTAATTAATCTTAGGAATTTATTTCCATACCTGTAAGGTTTTAGATCTATACAATTAATTTAATGTTTTAGGAATTCATTTCCATATAAGGAGATTTATAAGCTCTGTTCCATTAATTAATATATAGATGTGTCTATGTTTATTTAAACTACATTTAATTGAAAACATTCTTTTCAATGATTTATTTATTTAAGTTTAAACATTCTTTAATATTTTGCATTAATATTACATATAAGATGGCAAAGATTTTTTATAATTAATATTTACACTGCTAGCTTTAATATAATGAATTGTAGTAAATATTTCTCATCTTGCCAACAAATGACAAATCTGCAATAAAATTTCCTCATAAAAATTTCAACATGAAATTTAAATTTATTTTATTCTTATGCAATTGTTATATTTATTCACACTATTAACTTTCCAAGAATATAATTTTTATAGCAGATATAGTTTCAAGTATGAACAATCAGGCAAAAAAATATGTTTATTTCCAAAGAAATCAAAATCAACAAAATTTAAATTACTTATTCTCTTTTAAAATACTTTTGTTGAAACTATACTATTGAAGTAGTTAAATGCTGACACTGTAGTTTGTATAGATAATATTTATCTAATTGCCAACTGCTGTTCGAGTAATATATAAAACAGCAAGAACTGAGTTATTAATACTGTTAAAAATCATACCAATCTTACTTTGTTCCATGGCATTCGATAATTAAAGTTTATTTAATGTTTTCTTGATAGTGTTTATTTTTCTGGTATCCACAGATTACTCATATCTATACAGATGACTCTTAGTAATATAGAGTATATTAATGGTAATAATGATGGATGTTAAATATAAAATTTTCATGTGATGGAATATACTATTCTTTAGTCAAAAGATTAAAATTATGTATATTTATTGATATATGGTTGGATCTTCAAAATATACAGCAACTATAACCTAATGTCCAGCCAATGATAGTAAATAATCAAGTTGGCTTAAATGTTGAAACTTTCAAATCATTGGAATAAAATAAAAGGCATAAAGCTGGCTAAAAGACCAATAAATGCAATCCAATGCTCCTTACTAATGAAGCCAATATCCAAAATTTAACAGAAATACTAAAATGACTTTGATAGTAAAATACAATTCACTAACATTTTATTAAAAGCATCTTCACAGACTTTATTCTACATAAATTCACTATTTTTTAAGTCATGTTATTAAGATCAAGAATAATAACTTACCATCTCATAAAAGAAAAAAAACTATTCTATAGATTTTATATTTTTGTAGTAGATTTGGTCTCATATGCCTTTTTCAATAACTCCAGAACTACTTTTATTGTAAAAATATGTCCTATAAATGATTTTATAATATGTATTTGTATGCTTAAATGCATATACATATATAGGTATAAACTTAATGAGAAAAAGCAATAAATTTAATAAATTAAAAAAAATCAAAAGACTGATTCTGTTTAAATAGTAAGTAAAAGATTTATAATTTTTAAGATTAGAAAAAGATTATTTTCTAAAAGTAATAATGAGAACAGAATGAAATAAAACAAAGGAATTCAAGTTTATATTTCCTTCATAAGATAAACAATAAACTAAAAAGTAACTCATTAATTAAAGTCAGAGAGATAACTATGTAAATTCTTGTATGGAGCATTGAAATGAAGGATCATCTGAGTGGATGGATGGGAGTACAAGCCACTCAACTTCAGGGATCGAAACAATGAATGCCTCAATACAAATTGGATCAAGACTTCACTTCATTCTTGGAGCTTCACCTGTGTATACAAACATTAAGCTGGAACAGAATGTCTCCCTTGGCACAGTGACTTCAAATGCAGAGATCTAGCCTCCGAAAGTGGGAACAGCCAGCTAGGATTCTTACAGGTCTTATTGATCTACATTATTATTTGTGTATACTTTCAGGCCTTATTATACAAAATAATCATATGTATGTAAATAGTTAAAACGCTATTAATTATCATTCATTAAATTATCTAAATATCAATTGTGTAGAGGTGATTTGTACTTGTGGGAAGTGCCCTCTTAGATCAGCTAGACATAGCATTTTGTATATTCAAAATATCATCAGATAATCTATAGAATATTCCTTCATTGGAAGTCTTAAAATTTCCTGCATTCTTGATGAAAATAGAACAAATTATGTTTTCTTGCATTTTCCCAATAAGTGATTGGAAAACATAATATCCAAGTCATCCATCTTATAAACAGATTTATAATAATCCACATCTAAATCAAGCCTGAAACAACCTGCTCTGCCTAATTTCCTTGCAGTCTTCTCTATCTTGGAATATCAGAATAATCTGCAATTTAGTTTTGCTATTTTTTCTGAAATCAAGAACTATTCTGATATCTCTACTTTCAATCTTCCAACAACATATGGAATTATTAAATAGAGATGTTTTTCTCTACTATGCGAGAATTTTTATATTTTTACAAAAGTACTGTTATATTTTAAATTCACATTTCAAGTTCATTTAAATAGTATCTTCATAAATTACAAGTACAATTTAGATGTTTTCATCATTAATTCATTTATGCAACATACTTGAAGTATTTTTATACATTAACAATATCATATGATTTCTCACATACTAAAATAAAGTAAAAATAACCACTCTGATGTTTACTTATGATTTAAAAATATAATAGAGGCAAATAATCCCTTAAGCTATATTTAATCATAAGTATATTGTGGGCTTAAAAACCCTAATACATTTTTATTTAAAAAGCAATGAAACTATCATTTCTTTAAATGCTTGACAATTTTATGCAAAACTGATGCAAATTGTTCTATTATAAATTATTTGATTCTCAATAGTATATTATATCCTCTTTTCATACAATCTGTAATTATAACAAACTTGTATTGTTCAAGTTAATCTATTCTGTGTATTATGGTAAATCTCGCGCCATCAGATCAATGAGAATTGTCCAGCACACATATTTGTACAATAAAACTAAACAAAATCATAAATACAGGTTGATCTTTTCAATTATGAGCTTACTATGGGTAACACCTGTAAGAACAATGCTTGGGCTATTGCAAGAGATCCACATTCCATCAATAAAAAAGATTCCTGTGTACCATTATCGAAAAAATGGAACATCCAATTGCTTCATTTACTTACAAGCCTAATTTACATATTGGACTATGTTAATACAAAGGCATATTTCTAATTGTGCATTCTCGAGAATTCAGCATTATGATTCTGGTAGCAATCTGCTGAAAGCTGGCTGAGTCCATTTAAGACTTTCTTATAGTTTAATTTACCTTTTCAGATTAACTTAAACAATACAAGTTTGTTAGAATTACAAAATTATTTCATAATATAATTTACTTTAAGATAATTGTAAGTTTGTTGAATTATAATTTTTCATAATCATAATAATTTAAAAAATGGTTCACATATATAAATTACAACATACTTTTATTCTTTAATATGTCTTAGAAAATTTATTCCATATAGAATAGATATCAGATTGTTTGATAATGTATTGATGGTATCTTAAAAATAAAGTTTGCATTGTAAAACAATCAGAAACTTAAAAGATAAAAATGTGTAGAAGAGTTGTTTGGGTGGTAAACTTGTTATAATCAGCAAAAGTACATAGAACTATAACAAAAAAAAAATTAGGGTTTGGTTCTTTGATCACATTGTACAGTCAACGATTAATAATATGCCACATGTTATTTTTTTAATTGTAAAATTATGAATTAAAATTAAGTGTTTTATAAAATATTAATACCAAAAAGTCAATTTGTTCTATAGAAGTTATAACATATAATAAAGAAAACTATAAAACAATCTCATTACTTTAAACTGATTATAGAAAAAATTGTTGGAATTTTCAAATAATTTGAGAAGCATAATATCAATAGGAGGAAAAAATCATACATTAGAAAGTTTATCAAATATAACAGCATTTAAAAAGATTATTAAAAGTTTGTAGCAATTTAAAAAAATTGACAGAAAATAATATTTTATCAAATTAGCATTTGATTTTTTTTTTGTTGTTAATATAGTTTTTTAATTGCTTTAAAATCATTGGTAGTTCTTATTACTTACTAATTTAAATTTTAAAAAGTTAATGCCAAATCAATTTTTATCTATTACTTAATGTTAAAAATAAATCTGCTTTATCTTTTTAATATTATTTCCCATATTGCTGGCAATTTGAGATTTATTCTTTGATACTTTGTCTATTTTCATTTTGTTTTACTTCTTTCTGTTTATTTACTTTTCTTAAAATGTATTACAGATATCTAATTTGGGTAACAATGTTGTAGGAAGATGGGTGCTATTTGATTCCAGGATCTACCCATAAGATAGAGCCACTATTCACATATTGTTGCCTAAATAAAAAAATTAATCAATAAGTATCATACTATTCAAAAAAAAAAACCATGAAAACAATATCTAGAAAACAAAACTGAAAATACTATTTTTAGCAACTAATGCACAATTATTATAAAACAAAATATATTCAATAAATATAATCAACACAAGCATTCCATGACAAATTGAACTAATGATGAGGCCAAATGTAACTCCATAAAAAAATTAAATTACAACACTGGTTCATGGATTGAATTATAAATAAGGAATTATTAAGCACAGTATAAAAATTAAGCTATCTAATCCATAAGAAAATAACTGATGAGAATAAAGCCTTAAGTAATTAAACTCTAAAAAGATATCCTAAGAGGGAAATGAATAATGTATATTTATGAGATTTAACAAGCACAACAGTAAAAAAAGTCAGTTAATCCATTAAAAAAATAATTATAAAACAAATCCACAAGAAATTAAATCCCAAAAAAGCTGCAATATACAAATAGAATGTGGATGCAATAAAAGTGCACAGGTGAAAAAATACATTTATAACAATAATTGTACTTATATAAGGCTAAAACCTTAGTACATGCACCTTGAGTGCTTAATTTTAGCAAGAGAGACCTTTACAAATCGTAACGCAAGATTCGACTTTATAAAGATAAGAGGGACCCTCTCATCTCTAACCTATTTTTCTCAATTATATAGGCAAATTGTATGAAATAAAATCATTATAGTAAATTGCATTTTAGAGATGAGATGAAATGCAAATCCATAAAATATTATGGCATCACTTAGTGGTGCAGATGAAAATAATAAAACTACAATTTCAATAAGTATGTTTTTACACCTTTGTGTATTTTACAGCATTCATATTTTTCATTTGTGAATTTCTTATGGACTTGAATTTAAGCCTCATTGCAATAAAACATATACTTCCATGATTTTATTTCATACAGTTCAGTTATATTTCTATTTTTTTATGGAACCTATGTTTTTCATTTTTCCCATACACAGAAATATTTTTTGGTACTGTATTTAATTTTGTATGTATATTTATTGCCATAATACTTTATATTTTTATAATCACTGAGCATTGATTTGTTTATTAAATATATTATTTCCAGGTATATTATTTTTATGTTTTTGTATTTTTAATTTTTACTTAATTAAAATTATAAAACTTTTTTTTTTTTTAAGGTTATTTATTGGTAAGTATTAGATGGCTCCATGCTGCAGCTGCATGTAGATCACAAGATATAATAGCAACATTTTAATAATAATGATGGGTTATCTAAATTGTATGTCAATGTGAAAACATCATTCAAATTGAACTACAAGGTAAAAAAAAAAAACAATCTTAAGTTACTCATATACAATATTATATAAAAAAATTTTACAAAGAGGCAGAATGTCTTTCATATAACCGCTAAGATTTGACATGAAGGCAAATAATAATAACTATAATATTAAAAATACTTAACACACTTATAAAAATATTTTAAATAATAAATAGTTGGAAATAATAGCAGCAATCTAATAAAGCTTTACTTAATTAGTGTATTCATTTTCTAAAACAAATACTGTAATTTAATAATAAAACGTGATAAATTTAAATTTTTTCCAGATCTTAAAATTATTATGTTAAGATCTGATCCACGCTCTCATATAATATTAAATTTAAAATTACTAAGTAAACAACAACAACAAAAATCAACTCACATAAAAAATTAATATTTCATATTAACATATCTGCAGAAATATTATGAGAAGTGAATGTTAACAGTTACTTTAAAAAAACTTCAGAAAAGATATAACAAGAATTAAGCTTTTACATGGGATTTAAATTTCTACCAGCTCCATCAGTTTCCTACCCCTAATTCAATAACTTAAATTTACATAAATCTATAGTTTTTAATATTTAGTGCTACAGTAAAGATGTGTTAAACGATGTTGCAATTCAAATACTGTTTTAAGTAGATATAAAATAATCAATTTTAATTTGTGTAAAATAAAAATATTGTCATTTATGATTTTAAAAACATCTGTACAAATATATGTAATATCTAAGTTAATAATATAAAATGATGAAGCACCATTAAAGAATTATAATAGTCCACCTTAAAGGATGGAAATAAACATTTTTAAAAAGGCAGTTTTTTTTGTTTTTTTTTTTAAAAAAAAGCAGTCATCTAGAATTTGAATTACCTACTAAAGCTGGAATTTTGGGTCTATATGAAATATGTCTTTAATTTTTACAGTTCAGTTTAGCTTTAAACTAGTGTTAAACAATTATTAGCATTTTAAACAGTAGCTGTTATAATTATTTATTGAATGGCTTTTTGTCAATTTATATTTTTTGGAAATATTATGTAAATTTGTGGTGAATTTTTATTGAAAGGTATAGACATGCTTTGAAAATAATATATCTTCTAATTCAAAGACAGCTGATACAACAACGATTTTCAAATTTATCTTTCATTGGAATTCAAAGAATATGCCACGTTATTGTTTGAATGTTAAAGATAGCATGAAAAATAAAAATATCTCCCTCAAAAAAATAACTGCTTGAATTGTGATAACTATGTAAAAAAATATGGAATCCAATATTAGTGACTGGATATTGGATGAATTTTTTAAAAGCAAGTCACAATTCCCAATGAGTTAAGAAATGAAGTTATATACACATTGGGTATAGGATGAGTTTCTTAAAAAAATGTCACATTTTCCACCAAATTAAGAAATCAACTATATACACACACCAACTTTATGGACATTTTGGAATCAAGACAATTCTGTATGCATTTCATGTTTATTTTACTGACCAAAACTTTTTATAATTCAAGATTCAATGATAAAATGAGAAATTTGTTTAAAAACAGTTTTCACATACTATTATTCCTCAAAAAATCTAATGAATTATCAGCATTAATTTTTTTTGGTCTGCTGCCAGGTAGAAAATTATAAATATTTGCTAGTTGTGAATGATAAACTTTCAAAATATGTAACTGTATATCAATAACATCAACAAAGAAAACGTCACTTGAATGCCTGGAACATTAATTAATTACCAATTTCTATTAAATTTATAACTTTCTCTTTCATTATATTCACTTCAACTACATAAATATATATGAAAAGACAAATGACACGAGTTTTATTAATATGAAATCCTAAAATGATTTTAATGAAATTCTGTATAATTATAATTAGTTATCAATGGGTGTGTACATATTATCTTCTATTCAAATCACAATCAAATTGTTATTGTAGAGCAATAAAGCAATTGAAGAGATCTTTCAAAAAGTTAAACAAGCAAGAGTTTACATAAGTGTCACCATTCCAATTGCATTTTAATTGTGTCATTCTTAATTTACACATGATCTCTTTAATTATAAATGCAGAACAGATAAATGCAGAACAGAGACAGAATGAATTTATAATCAGAATCACACAAAAAAAATAAAAAATATATTCTAACATAAGAGATTTTTTTTTTTGTAAAACAGAATAGGGGGAGAATTATGTTACGTGAGCTTTTTATTTATAATTATATATTATTTTATAATAAAGATATATCATGTAGATTTTAATTATCATATTATAGAAACATTACTAGTAATAAGAACCGAATAATCATATAACATTATGAAGAGAACAAGAATAGTAATGAATAATAATTATATAAAAACCAAATAATGAATATTTTATTATTGAGAATAATTATTAAAGAACTAATTTTGTTATTAAAAAACAAGTTATGCAGAAATATTGAAATAAAAAGAAAGTAATTAATTTCCTTATTTTTCAAATTTTAATTTAATGTGTTTTTAATTAGATATAATAATTGATTTAAATATTAATCTGATTAAGAGTTTTATTCAATCTATTTAAATATTAATATAATTAAGAGTAACATCCAACCTACTATGACTATTGTAAACTCATATATAAATGATAAAGCTGATACATAAATGTTAAAAAAAAAACAGAAATAGCTTTCTTTTCTTTAAGCAGAGACTTCAGCTGCAAGACCATCAGAACCTCTAGATAGGAAGTGGATATGTATCTGATGAAGCAGAAAACCTTATAAAACATCTCTTCCTAGGAAATCAGCTCCTATATGGCTTATTAGTAAGCCATATAGGACTTCAACAAGTCATCTTCAACATCATTATATGTTTGATAAAGTTAAAGGGTCATGCAGATTGTAAAAATAATTTTATTTAGAGATACAATTATTTTTACAATGTTATAGTACATTAATGTGTAGAGATATTAAATTCTGTCTTTGCATAACATTTAACTGTTTTCATTAAATCAGTATTAAATTATTATTCTTGCAATTAGTTATTACATACTCTTAACCCTATTTCTAATGGTATGATTATCTTAACAACCAGGGGCAATTGTAAATGAACTGCCACAGAATAGCTGTTATATGTAACAAGAGTAGAAAAATTATTTATATTAAACATGAATGAGGATGACAAATGGAAAATAGCAGCTCACCTACATTTTTTCAGAAACAGTAGTTTAAATGGTAAACAGATTGTGAAAAAATTAAGTTATCATTTTAGATCTCTTCAGAACCAACACAGAGCTTGATTATAACTGATGAATAGATAACAAAAAGATGAAAAAATTAAAGATTATACTACAGTCTAGTCCTCAGAGAATTGGCTCAAGACTGTGGGTATGCAGATTGTATTGACAAGATTGTCATAGATTAGTTACTATGAGGGATAAGTGATGACACTCGGACACCAAAGTTGATAGCTTGCATTGACTTATAAGATGGCAATTCAGAAAGGAATCATTTAAGAATTCAGAAAAGATGCAGATATATAAAGAAAATGAGAATTAAAAGCATGGAATTTATAAAATTTTGAAACAATGTTTGAATATGCAAGTACCCACTCAAATAGATTAGTCCACACTTGCTATTGCTGTGGAGAAATATGTTCAAAACTAAAACTTACAAGTGGAGAGAAAAACCAATGCTATAAACATGAGAAAAAAAGGCATTTTGCACATAGCTTCTGGAAAACTGATAACTATGACAAAAGGTAAAATCAATTCATAGGAAAATAAGGAGATAAATATTCCAGAAAACTATTTATGAAAAATATTGATGTTGGAGAATTCAAAGAATTTATAATGGAGTTACAAATTTATGATAAAAATGTTAGCATGGGAATATCTAGATACCGGCTCAGGAATGCTGATAATATCTAATAAAGATTGAAGTACATTGTCAGTTAACTCTGAGATAATCCCATCTTTAGAAATGACAATAATTAAAACTTAAGACATGAATGAACATACCCTTAAAATAATTGGTAACGTTCAAGTGCCACTTAAAATTAGAAGAAAAATAAGATACCTATCAACACTATAATAGGTAGATAGTGATTCCAAGCAACTGAGATTCACATAAATGTTGTGAAAAAATAGCATTGGAATAAATAATTCAAAATAAATATTTAAAAATTATTCAATGAAGAATAAAGTACTATATTATCAAACTCTGAAGAGATAACATTTCTGAAATAAGGCTTACCTAGTAAATTTATAAGCTATGAAAGATACAATTCATTAGAGACAAAAAGTTTAAGAAAAAATTCAAAACCTGATTGCTATGGACATATTTCCACCAACAAAAATGTCAGATTTTGCAATCTTCATACTAATAGTAACAAAGACAAATGATCAAAACTCATTTGTGATGATTATAGAGTCACTGTGAATAAATACTTAATCAAAGGATCCTAAAATAAGAGAGAAGTATTCATCTAATTTGAATTTCAATACTTCTTTCCACCAAATAACAATCAGTGATAGATCAGTTGCAATTTTGACAATTATGATTCATATTGGATTATTTAAAGGTAATCACTATCGCTTAGATTTACGACTATATTAAACATTTTTCAATCAAAATGGATGCTTACTGCAAGCATTAGATGGGGTTATATATTTTGATGCTCGTATCTGTGCAACTTGTGGAAAAATCTTGTGAAAGAGACTGTTGAAATGTATGCAGTAAACAGGAAAAATTCAAGATCAAATTAAATAGTAAACAAAAAATTTCTTAAAATGAAAAAGTGTGAGCTGTAAAAAAGGATAATCAAACCAACGGAAGTTTTATTCAAAACAAAGTGCAAGTTGCAAAACCACTGTACAAATTGCTAAAGAAAAATCAAAAGTAGAGCTGGGAACAGAAACAAAAAGATGTAATAATCAAAAAAGCAAGTCATATATAATGTGACATCACTTTTAATAAGCTTGTAATTACAAAAATGCAATACAGAGTGTACCAATAGCTCAAACAAGCTCTTTAATAATAAGTGTGGTATGAGAAAATATTTAAAATCTCTATCCAGAACACTCTTATTTCCAGACCAACTGGTTCCGAGCTTATGGCTCACATCAGTGGAGAGCTAGACCTAAAATATCAACTCAAAACTCAGCACTTATTTCATATGTATATTTAAGTAGAAACTCTGAAATTTTCAAACATGAAAATGTCTTTAAATCCAGCTATCTAACTTAAATAGCCATATGGGACTGAACTAAATTCAGATCTACCATATTCTAATAGCCTCAGCATAGCCAAAGCCTTAAAAGTAAAATTATAATAATCAAAAAAGCAAGTCATATATAATGTGACATTACTTTTAATAAGCTTGTAATTATAAAAATGCAATACAGAGAGCATACCAATAGCTCAAACAAGCTCTTAATTAGTAAGTGCGGTATGAAAAAATATTTAAAATCTCTATCCAGAACACTCTCATCTCCAGACCAACTGGTTTCGAGTTTATGACTCACTTCAGTGGAGAGCTAGAATATTCGGACACTAGACCTAAAATATCAACTCAGAACTCAGCACTTATTTTATACGTATATTTAAGTAGAAACTGAAATTTTTGGACATGAAAATGTCTTTAAATCCAGCTATGCCGAGGCTATTAAAATATGGTAGATCTGAATATAGTTCAGTCCCATATAGCTATTTAAGTTAGATAGCTGGATTTAAAGACATTTTCATGTCTGAAAATTTCAGAGTTTCTACTTAAATATACATATGAAATAAGTGCTGAGTTTTTAGTTAATATTTTAGGTGTAGTGTCCGAATATTCTAGCTCTCCACTGACATGAGCCATAAGCTCGAAACCAGTTGGTCTGGAGATGAGAGTGTTCTGGATAGAGATTTTGAATATTTTCTCATACGCACTTATTAATTAAGAGCTTGTTTGAGCTATTGGTACACTCTCTGTATTACAAAAAGATGTGTTTGATGAATGAATCAAAGAGTGACTATCGTCAGAAAAAGTTCATACGCTTAATAACAGATACTTCAGCATGTAGGGTAGGGGCAATTATATGCCACACCAGTAACAAACTTATTCATCACAAATACTATTAAACGATAAAAAAAAGTACAGCTAAATAATTAAAGTACTAGGAATAGTATTAGACCTCAAAAAGTTTTGTCAATACTTTTTTGCCTGAGTCTATCAAATAATGACTGATCACAAGCTTCTATTAAGAATATTGGCAAGTAATAAAGTAGTACCGTATCATTTACATTAACATATGATTAGGTAGAGAAATATATTAGCGGCATATAATATAATATACATAAACAGAGTAAATAGATTTGTGAATTCATTTAAAATCTTGATAGTGCATACTAACAATTGAAATAAATTGCATTGATGTTTTAAAGCCTAGAGACATTAACAGCAAAACAATAACAAGATGGACAAATGAGAACAAGAACTATCATTTTCTAATCAACTAGATGCAAAAAGACTGATCAATTCAAAAATCACAATGATTGGCTCCAGTATTTTGGACAAACCAAGAGAAATTAAAACTGTATGCTAATGGGAAATAGAGTGGTAATATCAATCAAATGTAAGCACAAAGTATTGAAATTATTACATAAGGGATATCAAAGTATTATCCATGCTAAAGTATTAGCAAATGGATACATCTGGTGGTCAAACATCACAAATAGTATCTGAAAAATATATTTAAAAATGCATAGCCCATTACAAATCAGACTAAAATATTCCAGCAAAAAAGTATATAGTCAGGCCAAAGTCAAAGATTAAAACAAAGATTGACATGGACCATGCCAGTTCAATTAACAGTAAAATACTAATATTTATGGTTGCACACATAATTTTTTTTTTTAAAAAGGAGGCAGTAAACACATCATAGCCCCTTATCACCAGAATCAAATGTATTAGCAGAGAACATCATTTAATAATTTACAAAAATGCTAAAGATAGCATAAAAGCTTTCTATGAAGGTTTACCTTCATTTCACACAATGCTGTTGACAGTTACAGTCAATGATGGGCAAAAATTGAAAATTGAATTAGCAATGTTAATCCCCAAGGAAGATCACACAGTTAAACAAGATGACAAAACTCTCCATACAGTAGTGTCACTCAATGCCAGCCAGAGTAATCAATGGATGCTATAAGGTTTTGTGCATCAAAATTCCTATTTTCTGCCTACTCATCCAATATCGCCAGACTAGTTTCTGGCTTGTGGCCTTCATCAGTGAGGAGCCTTGGATCTGAGAGCACTGCACCTAGATCTTAGAATCTAATGCAACCTTCCAGCAGCCACCTTTTACCTCTACTTAACTACAAAACCATGAGAATAAAATTGAAAACACAATATTTTCAATCTAAGCTCAATAGCTTATATAATTATATGGGTCTAAACTCAGTTCAGTACCCATACATTTTGGTGTCTTTGGTTCTTTAATAACCATAACCACCACCATCCTATTAGGCAGGATCGGTGTTAAACCACTAAACATCACATAATCACCATTTCTTATGCTTGCACATAACTGTTATTAACACAGGCACTGGCATCCATTGATTACTCTGGCTGGCATTGAATGGCCCTACTGTATGGAGAGTTTTGCCTGTGTTAATAATAGTTATGTGCAAGCATAAGAAATGGTGATCATTTGATGTTTAGTGGTTAAACAAGATGAATAAGAAGCAACAATTTTAATAGGCAAAAAAAGACTGGATGCAAGATTATTTAATTAAAAACAGATTATTCAAACAAAGAATTGCAATGTCTTGAAACCAGGTTTGAATATTGACAATATCTAAACCTTTGAATATTGACAATATCTAAACCATGTTTTTTGACAGAAAATAGAAAAACTGTACCATGATCTAGAAATAATCACTGAAGACCAAGGAAAAGACACACAAAAATCAATACAAAAACAATGAAAAAAAAAAGCCTACAGATAAAAACCAGTGTTGAAACCAACACAATGAAACAACAGAAAAGGAAATCTCACGTGAACAACTTATAGATTAGTTAATAGTAGAAACAATCACTGAGACAGTAAAGATAAAGACAACAATATAAAAAATTGGACAATTACATATATATAAAACATGTGTCTATTTTCTGGGCATAATTTTCTGGGCAAAAGGGAAGGAATGTAAAATATGAAGAGAACAAGAACACTAATGAATAATAATTATATAAAACCTAAATATTAAAGCATCATAATATTTGATTATTAAAAGTAATTATTAAAGGAATTAATTTTCTTATTAAGATAAAAAAAATAAATTATATGGAAAATATTGAAATAAAAAAGTAATTAATTTTGTTCAATATGAACAAAAATTATTTTTCAAACTTCGTGTTTTTAGCTAAACTGAACCTAATTAAATATTAATTGAATTAAGTTCCATCATGATTATTGTACTCTACAAAAAATAAAAGATAAAGTCAGCATATAAATGACAGAAAAAATTGAAATAGTTCTCTTTTCTTTCAGCAGAGAATAAGGCTGCAAAACCATCTGAACTTCTAGATAAAAAATAAATGTGTACCAGAAGTAACAGCAAAAAACAATGTGGGGCATTGGAATCAGTCTCTGTGGATTAATGAACTGTATAGGGCCTCAACAGGATACCTTTAATTTTATTATGATTTTGATACATCTAAAGAACTATCTGGATTATAAAGGTAACTGTATTAGTAATAGAAATACTGGTACAATGTTATAGTAAATTAGTAACCTCTGAAAAAATTGTGTAACAAAAAACATGTGTAGAGATAATGAATCCTGTGGGTGTATATATATGTCATTTAATTGTTTGCATTAAATGACTTCTCTGTTAGTTATTGCATCCTGTGTGTAATTCTTGTTCCACTTGTTTACGATTTATATTGGTTGTATTAACAGCTAGGGGCAAATACGTAATAGGTGATAAGGATGATGATAATGTCTGGTAGTTACTTCTCTTTGCAATATCATATTATATATAAAAACTTGATAGATTTCAATGATTAAGATTCCAACATAATATATATTTAGGTATGAAGACTGGTTAACACTTGGAAAAGAGATCATCAGAGAGTATACAATAAAAGTTTTTGGCTAACATCAAACTACTCCAATTTAAATTTAAATCTAATAATAATCTTGATATGGTTGCTCCCTCTTGTTAATTTCTGATTCGTGACTTTGAGTCATTAGTTTTTTTTACCTCTTCTCTGGCAAATATCTTAGTATATATCTATATACAAAGCAATATTCAAAATATTACTGCTAAGTAATAAAATAATAAATATTAAATAATTACTCTTGTGACATATTCAGTTGAGTTCATTAACACAATTAAGATATACAAATATATATTTGGATAATAACATATATATGTGTGGGGATCCCATTTGGATTTTTCCTTCTCTGAATTATTTACAAATTACTTCTTGAAAACTACTACTTCCTCGGACAATTATATTCATTCCAAAATTATTAAGCAAATTATATTAACCACCAATTAGAATTACTCTCTAAAGGTAATAATAATAATTTTAATGGAATCATCATACATAACATACCAAAGTGTCTGTTTCTATACTATGATAGATATACTTATAATATACTTGCATCTTCTTTGCATACTATCAGCATGATACATAGTAAATGCTAATCACAAACACATACAAAAACATGTCTGATTAGAACTGAAGAGAGAGAGAGATGGATCTATTACAAAATAGTGTGTTACAATGATGAAAATCAATTTGTAGTTATTAACAAAAAATTTAAGAAAATATAAGCTAATAATATTATTTACCTATGCAACCCAAATTCTTATGCACCACCTATGGCACATGTGCTATAGATTTGCCATAGCTGCACTAGAGAAAAAATATAATACAATGAAATATAAAAATTACCTAATCTGACATGGGACTGGAATATTGTTGAGGATTTTGAATAGAAGTATTTTTAAAAAATGGTTTAACATGCTCTATCTGAAAAGCTGTCTGGATTTACAAATGGTAAAACAAAAGATGCAAATGTTAGTCGAATGATATATAAAGAGATATATCAATATTTTATTGAATCTTCAATGAACATTTGATAGAGTGAATTGACTTACATTATTAAAAATTAAGTTTGGTTGGAAGAAGAGAAATTTTCTAGAAATTTGTACATAAATCAGAAAATGTTTACAATATGGCAGTACTTTGAGATAGAATCAGCATACTAAATAATTAAATAGAATTTATAGAATTTGGGAAAAGATTAAGATGAAAATAAATGTAAATATAAATTATAAGCAATAGAAAAAAATAAAAGTATCTGACAGAAAATTATAAAGCAGTGAATGGTTTTAAATATTTGAAAAATGAGCTAAGTGACTGCAGAAGTAATGATTGTAAGAATTAAAAAAAACTTTTAATCAAAGTACATAAAATGTGTCCTACTTAAACTGAGATCTAAGAAAAAGTTTACTAAATATTTTGGTACTGGTGGAGATAGTGTACTGCCACTGCTAGAGACATCATTTCTGCTTAAACACGCAGAAATATCCACAATAGGGACCCAAAAGCAGCAATGCTTGTTTCAGCCACAAGGTGGCGCTGTTGACCATGCGTAACCACAGGAACATTGCACCAGCTAGCTGGCACCAAAGCTGCCCGCTTGGTAGCGCTAGTTGCCGTGCGTAAGTCCATTTAACTTACGTCGTCTGCTACTAGCGACTACCAAGATTCTAGCCCACTATGCGGCGCTGTTTTTCCACTCTACGCACGGAAAAACTGCACTCTATAACTGCAATGTTATTATTGCAAGGTTAACGTCTATGCACATATTACTTAAAAGATACATAGCGTATAATATAAAGGTGTGAATAATGTACAAGCCACATCTATTTAAATCTGCTTTGGTTATTAATATTGTTACATGCAATTTCATCGTGTCATAAATCCATGTATTTTACATTCATTCTTTTTAAAAATCAATCTTTTTTTTTTTCTCTAAAAAAGATTTTTTTTCTCAAATCAAAATATGATCAAAACAATTTAAATCTGCTTCGACAATTTAACATTCTAATTTCACCTGATAAATTGATGTACATCAAATTAATTTCTTTTTTAGAATCGATCTTTTTTTAAATATTATTTTCTCTAAAAAAATTTTTTTTTTAAAAAAAAAGAGTAATCTTTACAGCACTCTTTCCCTAACAACCGGGCTAAATTAATTTTTACAATTTTTTTCCCCTTACGGCAATATTTCTTTAAAAACTTATTTTTCAAATAATATTGTTAAGTAATACAACTTATATATCGGTTTATAGACCTTTCAATTAGCAAATAAAGCAACATTTTTTTTTTTATTTTATTAACGAAGATGCTGGCTGAACTTAAGTAATTAAGGATGGCAATAAATTTGTAACCTCCTGAGTGTAGACATTTCTTGCAGTAAATCACATCTTAAATGATTAATCAAAATAAATAATAGTTTATTAGTTGATATTGTGAAATTGGTAAATATTCAAGTGTCTCTGTTGGGTCATATATATTAAAGTTTGTCTATTTAGAAAATCATTTATAGATTCTTTAAACCACCTAGCTACTTGCAAACATTCTATTAAAAAATCTGTAGAGATTTTAACCAGTAAATAAATTCAAATATAATTATTATTAATTCTTTTAAGTTTGCCACTGTTTTCTGTTTGATCACAATCCCCTAAGTTAATAATTGTTGATATCTACCGAAAAATGCTATAATACATCGTAATGAGAATTCTACAGAGATATCATTCAGGTATAATTTCAAGTCACTACGAATCCTTTATGAACTCTCATTTTAGTAATGGTTATTAGAATTTGTAATAAATATAATCTAAGATTGATCGTATAATATCAGAGGAAAAAAAGGATGAACTTTACTTATGTAGACTGCTGGAAGTGATGAAGAGAGAAATATGCGATCAATTAATGAGGCTGAGAAATTGTCAACAATACAATCTATCATCATCCTTATCATCAACCATTATCAATCCACTGCAGGATGAAGGTCTCTCCAAGTTTAATCCATCTTCTCCGATCTTTAGTTCTCTTCTCCACATCACCCCTGCACTTTCTTATTTCATCCATCCATCTCACATGTGGTCTCTTTCTGGGTCTTTCACAATCTCTTGTAATCCAGTTTAAAATTTCAATTGCCTATCTATTATCATCTCTTCTAGCATTATGTCCAGCCCAACTCCACTTCAATCTTTTAATTTTTTCGATGAGGTCAGTAACACCTGTTTGTTCTCTTACCCATACATTGCATTTTCTATCTCTTCTTGTTACTCCCAACATACATCTCTCCATACTTCTTTGAGTTGTCTGAAGTCTCTGTATTGCTCTTCTATTAAGTGTCCAAGTCTCAGATCCATAAGTAAGAACTGGTAAAACACATTTGTTAAAAACCTTCCATTTCAAACACATAGGCATTTCCTTTTAGTATCAAGTTATTTCTACCAAAAGCATTCCAACCAAGTTTAATTTCCTTCATTATGTTTCCATCTGTATTAATAATCTGACCAAGGTATTTGTAACTGTTAACTTCTTCTAATTCATCATAATCAATCTTTATTTTCATATTTTGAGCAAATTGATTAAACATTACTTTAGTCTTTTTAACATTTATCTTTAGTACTACTTTCTTACTTTCATCTGATAATTCCTGCAAAATGTCCTGCAGCTCCGAAGCATTATTTGCAAAAACAACTATATCATCTGTGAAATCTAAATAAATAAATAATCTCCATTTACTTTCACTCCTTTAGTTTCCCATTTTAATCCACCAAATACTTCTTGCAGCACAGCTGTAAAAAGTTTTGGAGATATGGAGTCACCTTATCTTACACCTTACTCAATGTTGACTTTCCCAGTATCATTATGTAATCTAATTGTTGCTGTTGCATTTTTATAAATATTTTTTAAAATATGACAATATCCTGGATCTATACCTTGATGATCCAATGCTTTAAGCACTGAATAAATGTTTATAGAATCAAATGCCTTTTCATAAACTACAAATCCAAAACATAATGACAACTCATATTTATTTGTCCTTTCTATAACTTCTTTCAATACCTGGATATGATCTACTGTACTAAAACCACTTTTAAATCCAGCTTCTCTTGGTTGGTGGAAATCCAATGTTCTCTGTAGACGAGTTGTAATTATCTTGGTAAAAAATTTATATAAAACTGATAAAAGGCTGATAGGTCTGTAATTTCTAATATCTTCTTTATCACCTTATCATTTAGACATTTGGTATATAACTTTGCTAAAAAAAATTATATTTCTTCACCTGCTTTTTTTAATATATCAATTATAATTCCATCATTACCTGGAATATATCTTTATATAAAGCAGAAATTTATATAATTAGAAAAAATGAAAATATAAGTTCATGAGATTGCAAAGATCTAGATTTTGAGAAAAATAAAATATATTAAAAAGATAATAGCAATTTACAAATATTTAAAGAATAAATAAAAAAGGAATATTTATTGAAAAAATTAAGAAAAAGAGAAATTATATTAGACTAGTACTTATAGGCTAGAGAATAAAATATATATAGTAAACAATTGCAGAGGACAAAAAAAAAAATTATCTTAAAATAAAAATAAAAAATTATGTATTTGAGCAAATGGAAAGACAAAAATGCTAGGAGAAAATTTTGTGGTTTTATATGGCATCTGAATTTTGGCAAATAATTTAAAGAAAATGATAATTTTATCTGTAAAAAAAAAAAATTTGAATGAGGAAGTGAGCTATGCAATTAAATTTATGAAGAAAGGGAAGGTTCCAGGTATTGATGGAATTATATATTGATATATTAAAAGAAGCAGGTGAAGAAATAGAAAATTTTTTAGCCGAGTTATATATCAAATGTCTAAATAATAAAGATGTACCAGATGATTGGAAGAATGCAGTATTAATATTAATATTTAAAAAAGGTGATAAAGAAGATATTAGAAATTACAGACCTATCAGTTTTATACAAAATTTTTACTAAGATAATTACAACTTGTCTACAGAAAACACTGGGTTTCCACCAACCAAGAAAACAAGCTGGATTTAAAAGTGGTTTTAGTACAGTAGATCATATCCAGGTATTGAGAGAAGTTATAGAAAGGACAAATGAATATGAGTTGCCATTATGCTTAGGATTTGTAGATTATGAAAAGGTATTTGATTCTATAAACATTTCTTCAGTGATTAAAGCATTGGATCATCAAGGTATAGATCCAGGATATTGTCGTATTTTAAAGAATATTTATAAAAATGCAACAGCAACAATTAGATTACATAATGATAGTAGGAAAATCAACATTGAAATGGGTGTAAAACAGGGTGACTCCATATTTCCAAAACTTTTTACAGCAGTGCTGCAAGAAGTATTTTGTGGATTAAAATGGGAAGCTAAAGAAGTGAAAGTAAATGGAGATCATTTAAGTCATTTAGATTTTGCAGGTGATGTAGTTATTTTTGCAAATAATGCTTTAGAGCTACAGAAAATGTTGCAGGAGTTATCAGATGAAAGTAGGACTAAAGATAAATGTTAAAAAGACTAAAGTAATGTTTAATAGATTTTCTCAAAATATTAAAATAAAGATTGATTAATATGAGTTAGAAGAAGTTAACAGTTACGAATACCTTGGTCAGATTATTAATACAGATGAAAACATAGTGGATGAAATTAATCATAGAATTAAACTTGGTTGGAGTACTTTTGGTAGCAATAATTTGATACTAAAAGGAAATATGCCTATGTGTTTAAAAAGGAAGGTTTTTAATAAATGTGTTTTGCCAGTTCTTACTTATGAATCTGAGACTTGGACACTTAATAGAAGAGCAATACAGAGACTTCAGACTGGAGAGGTGCATGTTGGGAGTAACAAGAAGAGATCGAAAACGCAATGTATGGATAAGAGAACAAACAGGTGTTACTGACCTCATTGAAAAAATTAAAAGATTGAAGTGGAGTTGGGCTGGACATATTGCTAAAAGAGATGATAATAGATGGACAATTGAAATTTTAAACTAGATTCCAAGAAATTGTAAAGGATCCAGAAAGAGACATGTTAGATGGATGGATGAAATAAGAAAGTTTGCAGGGGTGATGTGGAAAAGAGAAGCTAAAGATAGGAAAAGATGGATTGAACTTGGAGAGACCTTCATCTGCAGTGGATTGATGATGGTTGATGATGATGAAATAAAAGTTAATTTACTTCTTTACTAATAAGAATTTGCTGCTAACTAAAAACCAGATTTTTTTTTCCAAAACTAATTATAATAAACACTAAATTATTTTTTATAATCATTCATTTCTACAAATAATTGATTATATATCTAACCCTTTTCCATTTGAATTTATTGTTTTAAGTTATTGTTATTGTTTTTAAATCTTTGTATAAATCTGTCAAACTTCTAATTCTTTATTGTGATTTTTACTTTTATGTTCATAATCTTAAGCAAGTACCAACCTGTATATCACCCATCACAAAGACTGAAAATTCAAGTCGACTTAGTGTTAATTAACTTAACTATCCAATAATAGATTATTCTTGCAAATAATGGATATTTGTTTTTACTAGTACATAAGATACATCAAAAACTAAGATATATGGATATGAATGACAGCTTGATCTAAAAGTATTAATTCAGCATTATTAATATTACTAGCTCGCTCTAAATTTTTTAATTGATATTTCAATCTCTGGCATTCATTTAGCACTTTACATTTTATCTAAATTCCAATTTTATTTTAAGTTAAAATTTTAATGAAGATATGCTCATTATAGCTTATGCTAAACTTGCAATGTTAAATTATCTTTCAAAAATACTTTTTATTCATTCCGTTACGAAAAAATTTGATTACATTTGTTTTTTCTTTATCCACATGTAATATCCAATGTTAAATACAATTAAATATATATATATTTGAAATTACATAAGAATTAGAACTATATGTACAAAGCTAGAGGTTACATGTGGTTCACGGTAATTACATATATATATTGTGACCTTTTATTTAGGTCCCTGTATTAAATAATCCAAAATTTTAAATCATAATAATATATCTGGCATGAAAATCTTAATAAGTGGCTTTAAATAAGGACTGTTCTGGATGCACTAAGAAATCTGCTTGAGTAGAGAAAAGGTTTTAAACCCAGTGTAGGTTTGAAACTAGGGATAAAATAACAATTCAAAAATATTGTTATTAATTGGGAGATAAATAAATTACTATTTTATTAGTGTTGAATAGCAATTGAAATAAATAAATAATTAAATCAAATTTGTAAATCTTGTAAAATGAATCATTACAGTTAATTCTTAAGCATATTTTTTTTTGTAGTGAATTGAAAATGGTTTTTGATATTATGGGTAGTTATTAAAAATGAAGCCAGAGGGGGTAATATTAATATATTCACACTAAGATTATTGGTCAATTTATTACCACAATGCTTTGTAATAAAAACTATATATTGTACCAGTCGAAAAACCCACCAAAAGAACTACAAGTCGGATCCTTATTCAGCTGAACCAAAACTGAATTCAAACCCAACTCACCAGCTCAGATTAGTAGAAATCTAAATAGACGGCACAGTGCTATGCGCCAAGAAACTAGCTCAACTATTGGTGAGGATCAGAGATCCCTGAACTGACATTAATATATGATAATAAACTGACTAAAATTATTTTAAATTGAATTATATGTATATGTTCGGGTTGCCAACACAGACAGCGAGTATTAACATTAAAATAATTATAAAAGAATTAAGAACTAAGAAACCAAGTGTGTTTAGAAAATATTTAATAATAATTTGTTTTGTTTGAATTTTAAATAAAGATTAAATTAATTAATTCTAGTCCTTAAACAAAGTTTATAATTATAATACGAGTGGCGGTCCTTATTATATGCCAATGAATATTACACAATATTTGAAAGTCTATGTCTATGCCCCCAACAAGAAATAAAAAGCAGATAAAGGTATTCATTAATAAAGGAAATTATTACTCTAATTTTATACGAAAAAATGTGATATTTATTTACGCATTCGCAAATCCATTCATGAAGAGCAAGATACGTATTTTAGGGCATAACTTTAATCTTTATTAGAAAACTTATTTTGAAATATAACGAAGAATTTGTTGGCCTTCAATTGAAATCACTTCATCACGAATTATGAGCATCAGATCGGGCTTTACCGGAACAGAGAGGCAATGGTGCTGACGAATTATGAGCTAGAAAGTGAAATTGAAAGACGATAGCTAGTCGATGATCGAAGTCCTATGGTGTCTTGCATCTGACAAGTCTTATGCCCTTTGACTAATATAAACAGGAGAGGAAGTGCTTTCTTCCTCGATAATTTAAAATAACAGAAATATTATCACCGACCAGCCTAACGAAGCGGAAGATTGCCCTACGTCAGCTTCGTTGAAGATGATGACTTGTCAGTCACCATTTGAAAAATAAAACCCAATTATAGAATGCTCTACGTGATGACTTGATCAAATTAATTAAAGTCAAACGAGCTTTTATATAAAACTATTTCAATGCATTTATAAATTACAGTAATTATGCCCCAAACATCGTGCCCTTCCTGAATCTAAATTGCAAGTAATTGAAATTTGAATTAGAATATATTTGATTCCTTTATCGGCCCTTTTGCAAAAATATTTTATCATTATATATATGAATAAATACATAATGGTAAACACGAGAAAATAACTGAGGCATAGATTAGAAATGGAGCTAATAATTTATTATTAGCCAATTATAAAAATAACACACATTTAATAATTTCTTTCGACTCGGTGATTGATAAAACTGTATAAATCTAGTTCTAATGGGCAAGAATTAACTATCAGAATTAAGTTTATATTACTTGTATAAGGCAAAGAAAACGAAGGAGATCATCGAGTCGAAGGATTATTGGCATATCATTAAAAATAACAACATTAATAAATTTACTCAATAAATATACATAATAAAATAAATGAACCGCCACGTAAGAAAGGAAAGTTAAAGACTAGAAGTTGAGAGAATTACGATATAATAGCATAAATAAAAGTAAGTTTACACAGAGATTATGACATTTATAAGAATGAAAAGAGCTCTTAAAGGGAGTGTAAAGTAAAGTTTGGAACTGGCCAGAACGTTTAAGGTTCATTATGGAAATATATTACCCATTTCTTCCGGGCTGGATCCTTAGGTTACACGTCCGAGTTGGTAAAAACGTAGGCACATATTTAGTTGATTACTTGAACATTTTATTTGATTTTGGCAGCATGATTTGTCTGGAAAAGATTCAGCAGCTCCATTGAAGATTTTCAGGGGACTTCAGGAACCGATAGCCAGATTCCTGACGTTTAGCCCCTTACCATGATTGAAACACTATTTAAAATGCAGAGTTTACTGCACTTCTCTACAACAAAGATGGCTTTTTTTTTTCAAACTTTTCAGAGCTATATATACTGTCCTCTGATGCCTTCAGGCTAGCCCTTCTTTCATTATCAATGTTTTTAGATTTACTGGTTGTTTTTAGATACATTCCTTCGATAAGGCTTTCAAACTCATTAACTTTAATTCATTTTCTAATTAGAAAATGAATTCTTAAAATCAGAAAATGATTTTAATTAGGAAATCCTTATCTTTTTTCTAATTAATAAAACTTTAACTGTTGTTTTTGGAAAGGGAAAATCTGAAAGCTTATCGAAAGAATGTAGCTTTTAATCATTAAAACTTTAACAAATTATTTAAAAGTAAAAAAACAAAATCCTGACGCAATGAAACTTTCGAACAATTATATATATTTAAATATTTACAAATATATATACGCACAATCCACACAGTTATAATACATATAAATTCATGAATAATTCAATCATGAATTTATTAATAGAATTAATCAATTTAAATCTGAAATTAGTTATTTGAATACACATTTATGAAATAAGTTATTCTTTATGGAAATTAGTGGATTGAACGTATAAAGCCCCATTGCATCGGGAATTTAAGGTTAGTACTAGGGTTTGAAGTGGGCTTATGGCTAGATATCATGAAGCTAGGATCGAACTCAGATCCGACTGCTTCAATGTTTTAACAAAGTTGTAGGGGGGGGGGATTAAGAAAAAGAGAACTAAACAACAACAGACTTCAACTCTGATCTTCTAAAATAAGGAGGAAAAAAAAACTAAAAATCAGAAAAATTTGGAATTTAATTGAATAAGGATTATAATATATTGCTATCTAAAATGATTGAGTAGAAAATCTAAAAGCCTTGCTATAATTTCAATACCATTTTCCGTCGATTGATGGTTCCAAAGTCATACTGGAAAATTGAAATGAAAGCCATGTGGAAAAGTCCTTCCCTAAATAAAGATTACTTCAAATACAGAACAATTCAAGAAAATTTAAGAAATTATTTTTATTTTATTGATAATGGTTAATTTTAAGATTTTAAAAGTGATGCATAAATTATTTGGACTTAAAATAAAAATTTGACAATGTTGATTTTCGCGCGCTATTATTATTATCCAGAACAATACTATACTTGTAAATTAAAATCTTGAGAAAAAAATAATTAGAGATAATTTTGAAGAAAAGTATTATGATATAGTAAATAAATCAAAAAGTCATGTTTGAAATCATCTAAAGTTTAATAAAATAAAAGGAAAATGTATAAATTTATTTTTTATTCTTATTAAGAACTAAAAACTCATCTGCAAATTTTGTTTTTAGCACGAACTTGTGTAATGATAGAAATGAACGATTACAGATTGATTGAAAATGCGAAGGATATCGTATTTATAATTGGATAAATTCGTCTTAGTATTGTTAAACAGTTATTACTTTACCAAGGGAAATGTAATTAAATAAATATTTACTTCTAAAAATTTTCTGTGCAACGCGTATAAATAAGATTTTTTAAAAATGTCTGATAAATGTCCCAATTACTTAAAGTGTTACAAATATTACCGCGGAGGAAAGAATAGAATCAATAAAGAATTTTTTTTAAAAAAAAGTTAAATATGTTAATTGCAATAAAATTCCAGTCATTTTCAAGGAAAATTATCTGGATTAAAACATGGGTAAACTGATTTTAGTTATACTCCACTTGAAACGTTTAAATCTTGTCTCACTATGTAATACCAAATAAATCAATAAATGTATTCAAAAAGTTTGTTTTGAAGATCATAATAACCTATAAAGTTATTAAGGAAAATTATCTATATAAAATGTGATAAACCAATTTTAATTGTGATACACTTGAAAACATTTGAATATTGCCTTGTTATATTAGCATCGAACAGGATAATAAATATATATATATGCGTTATTTGGGAATGTTTACTCATCATAATATCAGTTCTTATCATTTGAGCTCACCAGAATAAAATAAACTTTACCAACAGAATAAACTCTGATAGGAGAAAATGTTTGTTTATTATTTTTTTTTGTATTATTGCTATGTTAGTTTATAATATTTACGTCATGTGTCCTTTGGAAAAATTTTTATGCATAAATTTTTTTTATGTATAAAGATACATACATTTAGTATTAAGTATATTTTTGCTGTTTTTCCCAATTTGGGGAAAACGGATTATTAGGTGTTAGTTACCTGGGAAGATAATAAGATATATTTACCTCTCATACTTTTAAAATAGTCCTTAATATTTATTTAAAGAGTGAACAAATAGACTTAAATTTTGTCAAAGATATACTATAGACAGAATTATTCTTATATAAAAGAAAAATTGATCTAAACCTTTTTCATTTCTTAATTTTATATAGAAATGAATATGTCCACTTTGAATAGAAATGCAGGTCGATCTTTATTGTTCAAATGCATAGTACTTACTATAACAAAAGTATAGTTGGTTATTTTAAAATAATTAATGATTTATTTGACATATATTTTGGTTTGTCTATTAATGCATTCATAGTTTCTGCATTGTGAAATGGAATATTTATATTTCCACTTTTATTGTTGGTATTGTTTTACCTTGCTATAGTATTGAGAATGATTTGTGATAGCTTTTAGCTGCTAAGTATATGTGACATATAATGGATCAAATAAATTAATATTAATGTTGGGCATGGGCCAATGGAGAGTCACCCATTGCCTATTCCATGAGAGGATAGTATGGTAGAGGCTGAGTAATAATTAATGCGTAGTTAGCATAATGAATCCCAAGAGGATATCCATGGTCTGAATTCTATTTTCCCTGTGATGAGAATAAACTCACACTTGTATATCTAGAGGTATTAGAATTAGCCATATTATTATTCAACTGTTATGTTGTTTTGTAGAGCCTCCCTTTTTATTGTTTAATCCCTCGAGGTTAGAGTTAGTTTTCCACCGTATATGGTGAGGTATAGTAGTTCAAAATCCAATGGCAAGGATAAGATGATGTTAGATTAAGGAACACTGATCTAGCTATAGTGTTTGCCTAATTATAATAGTTTTATGATGTTGTAGGATCTTCATCAATTTATAGACAAACCAAACCCAAAACCTACTTGTAATTGTAGAACTTATAGATGTAAGAGCAAGAGATGCATGTGGGCAGTATGGATTTATCTTCATTAAGTAGTGATTTGCCAATAGATTGGTAAGATCAGTTAACTATTCAGTGATTAGGTTGTGGACATAGATAATGTTTTGGTGACATGTGTGTGTTTGACTTTTGGTGTCTGTTCCTGCTTTAACACACTAAACTTATTCCTCTCAAATTTTAATCAATTATTAATTGTGCGGAATATAATTGCCCTTATCATATTCTGATAAAAAAAATGGCTTTAGTATGATGCACTACTTAATAACTTTTAAATTCTAAATTTAAAATTTGTGCATAACCTAAAGTCCTCAATACACTGTTGTTTTTGTAATTTAAGTGCTAGTTCAGCTTAAATAAGGTTTCATTATTTTTTTTTTAAGATAGGCTAAACAGTAATAAGCGATGCTTTGAATTTTATTGTATAAGTTGATCGTTTTGACTAAAAATATAGTCAATGTGATACCAAGTGTTTGCCATCCTGGAGTTTAATTCAATATATTGGTTTTATTTCATACTACGTCTCTAAATTAAAATTTGTAAATAAATCTTGTTGTGTTAAGAATTTATTTGGTTGTCTGTAGTCTTATTGCTAATCACCATATACACTATTATTGTTATTGCTATCGACATATCAGTAGATTATATTTTGAAATCATCATCGACCAATATAGTACAATTAACTATATGTTGTTATATCCTAATAATTTGGTTAAGCCCTATAATTTATTAGTACATCTAATGCATCCTCACACAATAATTAAATATTATTGACCTAAAGTACATAATGTTATAAGTGACATACTAAAAGGTAAACACTTAGTCTTGGTTTAATCGGTTTATTTGAACCCACAGATCTATCATTCACTGATCTTGATCACATGGTTTATAATTATTTGAAAAGAGGAATTTGGTAAGTTATCGTTTGAATTATTAAAAATTCATTCCTATTCCTAAATTTTAAAGTTTCTATTGGTTATAGTTTCTTCAGAACTGATAAATACAGTTGTTATTTTGAGTTTATATTAAGAGCTATTTTATGCATTATATTCGGGTAGTGGCAAAATCCTTCTCACTGACCCAAATATATGTTGTATAACAATTTTGAAATGCTAGAACCCTGAGAAGAATTAGTTGTTAAGTTTCAAGCTAGAATTTAAATTTGTAATAAATTTTATATCTAGTTATTCATTATAATTAGACTTGAAAATAGATTACTTTCACTGTTTTAGGAAAGTCAACCAAACTTTAAGATGGAAATTACTTCTTTGGTCACAAAATGTATAGTTTGTTTTGACTTTATGATAAATACTCTGGTTGTGGCAAGCCTGAAATCCCAAATTTTATTTAGCTTATCTTTTTACCATTTAATACAATATTAGTTTATAATCTAAGATTTCAGTCTCCACCATCAACATTGTTCATGTTCCTTTATTTATTCATTCTCATTTGACATTAATTCATTATCATAATTAATTAATCATACATTAACTTTTATTCTTTATCATTTTAACTATTCATTAACTCTTCTTCCATCATTACCTTAATCATTCATTATTCTCATACATCGTTCTTTTCTCTTCATTCTTAGACTTATTTCATTCTACTATTTAATTATTACTTCTTTTCAGCATCCATTTAATCACCTACATCATAATTTACTTATCATATTTCATTCTACTATTTAATTATTAATTCTTTTCAGCATCCATTTAATCACCTACATCATAATTTACTTATCATTTCATTTATAAGTTTAATTTCATAATCATTCCAGAGATATAAATTATTAGTTATTTATTAGTTTCTGAATATCAAATTTAACTCATCACATTTTGTTTGTGTGGATTTTAAAGCTGGTTCGACCAGAAGTTATTATCTTTATTAATCACCTTGTGATCTTCTTTAGATCTAGTTTCATGCTAGTTTTATTCAATACAGGAATCATTTCGTTAGTTTAACCTTTTTTTTATTTCTTTATGCTTATAGTCTTGATAATGAGAGTATGTATACTTTGAATTCTACAACTTTTTTTTATCTCTTTGTCTTATTATTTCAAGCTTATTTCTAAATGTATATGGGCATCTCTTAGGTTGTTATTGTAAACAAATATGCATCATGTACACCATATTGCAAATACAACAAAAAAGCCTTTACCAAAGTTTTTAAAAAGATATTTAATATCTATATTTTTATTCTTAAATACAGCTGGTTACTCAGCTATGACCTTATCAAGACTGAAACAAAAGAGAAAATTATGAAATTGTGTTTCTGATTCTTTTTTGCATCTCTATGTATCTTCTATATTTATAAAAATAGTTGGTGGGTAAGATCTCTAAGTTTATTTTTATAAGGAAATCAAAGAACTTAGGTTCAAGTGACCAGTATCTAAATTTGTGGCACGGTTATTTATTTGTCAAGTGTGAATTTTACATGTGGTTGATTAAAATAATAAATACACTTCCCAATAGTGATATTCATTTTCTGGTGGAAATAAATAAGGTTCTGAATTTCAAAAAAATGAATATCAGAGGAATTTCAAATAACATTAATTGTAAGTGGTTTATCTGTTGGTGTGATTTTAAAAGTTATTTTCAAAATCAAGACATAATCCTGCATATGCTGAGACGATGTTAAATGATTTTTGGATTCTAAATAGATCTAGTAAATACAGCCTGAAACCATTAACTAATAATAGACATTGAAATATTTTATTTAGAATTGCAGCAATTTTTTGAACCCGGAGAAGTTTTTTAAGTAGTGTATAGATAAATTCACAATTAGCATATTGTACGAGATCTTTGCATAGAGATATACTTTTGATTATGAGTTGATTATATTCACTATTTTATTAGTAAGTTTATTCTTTACGTTTGTTCTCATTTGTGCATGACGAAGATGGAATGGAAAAAACTAGAAAAGGGCTAGGTGTTCCCTTTATGAGTTCTTTAATAGTGGACCATGTGTAAATTTGCCAAGCACATGATTTTTCCATATTAAATGTGTAATACTGATGTAATTTTATTACAAATGGGATTTAGTTTCTGAATTTATAGAAAAATTGCAATATCATCCATATATGCAATACATTTAATACTGATTTTAAGGTCTGATATATATATGGCAGGTAATTCATTTTCAATTGCTTTCAGCATTGGCATTTACTGGAAAACTTAGGGCAATGAATAAGTGGGGATGATTGGGGATATCCTGCCTATTTTGATAAACTCTTTTGCCTAGATAATTCAATTTGCCTTCAGACAGAATAATACACTCATAGCATACCTAATAAAATTACTTCAATTGCTTAACTATTTACAACTAAGAAGAGCACTTACATTAGCAATAAAAAAAAATTGTCTAATATTGAATTATTACAAATTTATTGCAGTAAAAAAAAAAGAACTGGATTATAAATTACAGAAATTAACAAATTTGTATATTCTATGTAATTACTTTGAATTTAATTTTGAGATAGAAAATACTGAAACTTTACAATAGATAACCATAACTTACTACAAAATTTATTTAGCTTTTATCTATTTTTAAGTTTTAGAATTATTTATATACCTTAATGATGCAAGAAGTTGAAGTTAATGATGTCGAAATTAAGATATACTGTAGTATATTTTAATTGTGAATGTTGAATCAAAATAATAATTATTCTAAATTTATTTTTAAAAAAAGTTTATTAATATATGGCAAAAAGAAATTGTTAACAAATTATAATGGTTTACGCATCATATTTTAAAATTTAAATAGTCGAACTATTATTTTCCTTCAAAGCCTTCAAAGAATATTATTATTTTGAAATCTATACTGACATTTACTAATGTGATCTTTTACGTTAAAATGTAATTATTTTTTTATAAAAAATTTAAGAGCGAGTGCCGATAAAGCAGATGTTAAGACCTTAAGTAAATTTACGACTTTGTATTGAGATGTATTTCACTGCTATATTGAACCGTTCACGCCCCGCGGGTTGGATATTCCTGTTTTATATTATAGAGTTGTTTGTATTTGTCAATCAGTCAAGCCATTATATATATAAAAAAAAAAAAACACTCAACTCCTCATCATCAATGAAAACAAAAACAAAAAATTACCAAAAGCAATTTTTATTATTTATTGTTTTTTAAATACCATTTTCAAACAAATATTTAAATGGTGAAAATTATTAACAAATATTGTTTAACTTCAACAAATTTAACTTTATTACATATTTTCTTCAATTATTTATTCTCTACACTAATAACTTGCTTTCATTTCTCCGATATTACTAATTGCCGCAATTCCTACAAAATTCAAATCCCAAGTCTGATAACTTTCACAGATAATTAGGAAATAATAATATTTGGAAAAGAAAATGGTAAACATTGCCTAATATTAGAAAAAAAAAAAGGTAAACATTGCCTTTAGTGGGCTCAAACAAGCGCATTCTAGCGGAATAATTTCGAACTATAATACAAAGTTCACAGAAATACCTAAATTCCACAAAAAAAAATGGTATCACTATTGCAAAGGGTCCTGGATGAAAATTCCTGCAGATGGGACGAAAATAAGGCATTGCTGGTACCAAATTGCCATTTTAAACTTACGTTTCGCACGCATCTGTAGGTTCTCTACATCATTGTCGAATGCACAGAACTGCGGTGGATTTTGTAAAAAGTATCTTGCATATTCGTCTCTACAAAAAATTGTCCAGTCTATGGTAACTCAGGCACTTACTCAGTCTCGCGAACAATGTATTCTTGCGGCAAATTATTTGCCCAATAAAAGCCTATAAGCACAACGATTTGCAGGAACAGATGATTTTTGGAAAAAAAGAGCCATGTCTAATGGATGTATGGCGGCGACATATCTGCATTATCATCCAACACCATTTGCGCCTTCAACATATCTCACCAGTGAACACTGTTCAATGCTGACATAAGACATTGTTCTTTAGCAGCCGCCTCGTCGCTAAACACCTCATTGCCAATTCCGGAGTTTGAAATTCCTCCATCAACTGCCATGAACGCCAAGATTCGATGCAAATAGCCGTAAGATCTAACATTTTATTTACTGGAACGATAAGTGTTAAATAATTTATGCCTGCCATAACCTTATTGTAGTTAGTCATGAAGTATAGTAATGCGATTCTCACGAGTTCTCTGAATGGATTCCAAACACCAGATAGCATACGTACAATTAATTATTTTTATCAAGCACCAACGTTATAACTACAGATATTGTCAAAGGACCAACTTTACAACTACAGGAGAGAAAAAAGTAACAAAATTCAAAAAAAAAAAAAAATAATCGAAATTATTCTGCCAGAATGCGTATATTTGGGACCGCTAAAGATAACATTTAAAAATTCTACACTATTTACTTGAAACATTATCATCCCTCTCCATACACAAATTAATATTTATTTGCATATTTATTATAAACATAAATTTTGATATAATTATAAATTAACTGCAAGTTTGAATTTACTACTAATTTCTTAAATGTTCAATAATTCAAATTCATAAGATCATAGAAAATTCACATTTTTCGCAAATAATTTGACAATTAGCGAAAATTCCTACCAATTTGCATTTTTTTATATTATGCATTCATGAATAAAAATTATAGGACTATTTTAGAGTGTTTTTTTATATATATTTTCTGTGAGACCCACCCCATTTCTTACCAAGAGGAAAACAGGTCGAACTTGCTAATAAATTTAAATAATTTTAACTAAACCTAGTTTCAAATCAGGATTGCATTTTTGAATATTCGATCAAGAATCTCCGCGAACAATTATAACATTAAAAAATGCAATTTTAATGCGGTTCCAGACAATTTTTTTCCAAATCCATCAATACATTCAGGACAACTTATGGTCATTGCGCTCATCTGCCTCTCAAATGGAATTTAACAAACACTAACCTATGTAAATGAGGTAATTTTTATAGTGGCACAAGACGGACTTAAGAGCCACTATGATTCCATCTCCTGATGGAAATCTCCACAAGTTTTTATATTTTGTGAATAATTAAGCGGTAGAAAAAAAAACAAAGATTAAATAATAAGAACTGCTAAAAGAAATAAAACATTAAATTCTCATATGTAACAAAATTAAAATTATAAAAATAAAAAAATTAAAATTATTTGCCAAATAAAAATTATTTAATAGCTTAATTAAACAATTAAAATAAAAAATACCAAATGGAAAATATTGGTAAGCCGAACGTACGTTGTATCAATCAATACTACTACATAATTTTCAATCGGTCTCAGAGTATACTAGTAATATCTCGACACAATATTTTTTTTTTCGGACTCTTACAACTGGAATTACGTTTATAGAAACATCAAAACAAAGCTCTCACATAAGTGGCTTTCTCAAGGATATAACAAAATAATAAATATTAACTGGGTTTCAGCTATTTATATGCATGCGCTAATTTCAAAATCGTGTTTAAATAACAATAATCTTACCATGACTACTAGTTCTTTTCTTTGGAATAGTAAATTTTTTTATATTTAAAAGTGCAGGCTCAAAGTCAAAAGAATTTAAATTTCCATTGGAATTAGTTTTCTGTGAAATTAACGAAGTTGGTGATAACGGTGGTGAATCACTGATAACAATTGGCTCATCATTAAATTGCTGGAATGGCACTGGTAAATGAACAAAACTACCATTCAGCGACCTACTCATTTTACATTTATGCAACAAGTAATAAAATGATCGAATATACTATTCAAAAACTGTGTTACGCAAAAACAATTCCACCAATCAATTATAAGTTAGTCGTCTTTACTTCTTAGTAGTCGAACGCTATTGGTTAAGTTCTTGCGTTAATATGGGTAACGCTTTAAAAACAAAAGTTATTTAATGTCCGAGAAATCCTCTCTAATGATTTGCAATAATATATTTTACAATTTATTTGATAAATTCATATGCTAATTTATTTATTTTTAATTGATTAAAGATCTCAAAATTAAAAATTCTAATTTTTCAAATTGTTTATGTTATTAATTATTTACTCGGTGATTTATTTTATCATATTAAAATGTTTCTGAAAGATACTGCAAATATGCGCCCTTTTTTTTTCAAAAAAAAAAAAAAAAAGATAGAATGGATCTACAAAGCTAGAAATTCTCTAAAGAATTATTTTAAGCGGGAAAACACGAGTTATGAGTAATAATTAAAATGTTATATGAGAGGTTTTATTAAACGTTTAGCGTAGATATATCGAGTCATTTCAATATATATAATAATAATAAATAGATCATGCGAGCGGAGTTTAAAAAATTAAATAGGTACATTATTAATACCAAATAAAAATAATATTTTTAAAAATATTTAATATCCAATGCCGATAGCATACTTTGTAGGAGAGCGAACTGCATCGCGTTTCTGAGATAGTAATAAGGTGTCAATGTTTAATCGATTTGCTCAAAATATTAAAATAAAGATTGATTATGAAGAATTAGAAGAAGTTAACAGTTACAAATACCTTGGTCAGATTATTAATACAGATGGAAACATAATGGAGGAAATTAATCATAGAATTAAACTTGGTTGGAGTGCTTTTGGTAGAAATAACTTGATACTAAAAGAAAATATGCCTATGTGTTTGAAAAGGATGGTTTTTAACAAATGTGTTTTACCAGTTCTTACTTATGGATCTGAGACTTGGACACTTAATAGAAGAGCAATACAGAGACTTCAGACCACTCAAAGGAGTATGGAGAGATGTATGTCGGGAGTAACAAGAAGAGATCGAAAACACAATGTATGGGTAAGACAACAAACAGGTGTTACTGACCTTATTGAAAAAATTAAAAGATTGAAATGGAGTTGGGCTGGACATATTGCTAGAAGAGATGATAATAGATGGACAATTGAAATTTTAAACTGGATTCCAAGAGATTGTAAAAGACCCAGAAAGAGACCACATGTGAGATGGATGGATGAAATAAGAAAATGTGCAGGGGTGTTGTGGAGAAGAGAAGCTAAAGTTCGGAGAAGATGGATTAAACTTGGAGAGACCTTCATCCTGCAGTGGATTGATAATGTTTGATGATGATGAATAAGGTGTCATTAATTGCAACCTTTTTTTGATTAACAGTTTATAATATCTTGTAAAAATTACTTTTTATAAACCCTCGCGCATTCATTCTTGCGAAGTTAGGGATGCTTTTTAAAATATTTATGTATCAGTATGTCTGACTATACACGCACGAAAAAAATTAACTGTGTTCAAAAATGAAATTTCACTAGTTGATTTAACTATTAATTTTTATTTATTAATTAAAAGGTAATTAAGTAAAATAAGTAATTGTTAAAAGTATTCACAATGTAAGTAAAATAAAATATTATTTCTTCACAAATATGGAACTCCAGAAAATAAAAAGACTAAGAATAAAAAGTGAAAAAAAAATCTCAAAAGTATAATAACAATTAGTAATAAATTGAAAGTTTGCCAGTCTTTCACATGTAACCTTTCAATTTATTACTAATTTAACAACAATATGCGATTTATACAAAAATAACAATTAAGAAAAACTACAGCATGAAATGTGTGGAAAATTTCAACAAAGAATAATCTAAAACAGGCAAAACTCACTATACGTATTGACACACACAGCAAGCTAGAGTAATCAGTGGATGCCAGAAGGCTTGTGCATAAAATCCCCGTCTAGTGCCTACTCATCCAATATCCCCAGATTAGTTTCTGGCTTGTGGCCTTCGTCAGTGAGGAGCCTTGGATCTTAGGGTGCAGTGAGTTTTGCCTGTTTTAACAACAGTTATAAACAAGCATAAGAAATGGTGATCATGTGATGTTTATTGGCTTAAAAGAATAATCTATTAACGAAAATATAATAAAAATATATTCTCTACAATTTACATTTAAATTATCTATGAGAAAGGAAAAGTTTCAGGAAATGATCAACAAGTGAAATACAGGCTTATTATATACCTGTATCAATATATGTAATATATAGGGTATATGAGCACACACTTTCACACAACCCACCACTCTCCACTCTATCTCATAACCCTGATACCCTTGAATACATATATATCGAAAAGATAAATAATCACCAATATACATATTTCATGCTAAAACGCAATCATCAGTTGGTCCAGATTATCATCTCTACACATATATGCAATAAGTGCTCAGATATATATTAAGATAGCCAATCTTTATTTTTTTATGGACAGGCTTCAATCCATTCCACACTCCAACTCTTCAATTGCCAGTTTAGCATGAAATGTGTATATTGTTGATTATTTATCTTTTCAACATATGTGTGTTCAAGTATATCAGTGTTATGAGATAGAGTGGTTGGAAATGATTAAATAAATTATTGTTGATATTTTAATTAAAAGAAGCAGGTGACTAAATAAATTGTTAACTAAGCTATGTGCCATATGTCTAAATGATAAACTACCAAAGGATTGGAAAAATTATGTTCTCACCTTACTTTTTTTTTTATGCACTGAAAAAAATGTGTGGATTTATTTAAATGTTAGGATGGAAGAATGCAGTAGTAGTCTTGATATTTAAGAAAAGTAAAAAAAAAGGCCTATTAGAAATTACAAACCTATTAGTCTTCTCTAAGTTTTGTACAAAATCTTTAGTAAGAGAAACAGATATGCAGATAAATTTGAACATGTATCAATCAAAAAACAAACTGGATATCTAAGTGTTATGAGAAGATATAGAAAAAATCCAAGAATATGAGTCATTATTATGCTTTAGATTTGTAGATTATAAAAAATTAATTGATCCTATAAGCATTTTCATGATCAAATCCTTATACATTTGGTACATTGTCAAATTCTGGAAAATATTTATTAAAATAAGATAGCAATAATTAGATTACATGGTGTTTTTGAGAAGATTAACAATAATAAGTGTGAAGTATCTCAAAATAATTCTATATCTCCAAAATTTTTCACTGCAATTTTATGGAAAGTTGTGGATTAAAATGTAAATCTAAAAAAAAAAAACAAAGATAAATAAATATTACTTAAATTCTAACATTTTGAAAATGATATAGTTGTTTTTACAAATAATGCTTCAGAGTTTGGGAAATAATACAAGAGTTACTAGATGAACACAAAATAAAAGCAGAATGGAACAGTGCCAGTTTTATTATTAGGAGATCATCTAGGGTGTCAGAGCAATGGGATGCTTGCCAATTGACAATTGATATTCTCTTATATATATGCCAACATAAATTAGAAAAGTGTTCCAAATTTATTTATCATATTGCAAATATTTGCAATATTGCCAGTATTAGCAAGTTGAAATTAATGGTCTGGCAAGATATCAATTGAACAGAAAAATGCTGCTAATCTTAACATTGATATATTAATTCAAACATTTGCAAGAGCAAAAGCACAAAAAAATTAATTAAATTGCAATATGTATTTAACTTTAATTGTAAAAGTATTATTAAATATGTTAATGAATTATTGATGTTTAATATAGTTTTAAAAAAAACTTTTCATATATATATATAATGCAATTTTAACATTATTTGTTAATTTTACAAGTCAATAAAAAAAAATTTATTTCAAATTTGTTTATATTTGGCCATTCATGTGAATATGTAAGTACATATTGATAAGGGATATATGGGTTTTTCTTTGCCTAACAGTGCCAGTTGACTCTTGCACCAATCCTATGATGGAACTTAATTTGTTCTATTTAGACTTTATCTTCAATCCTACATTCCTGAATTGTGAAGATTTTTCAAGAAGAAAATAAAGATTAATAATAATGAATAAAAAATGAACAGTTGTAAATAACTTTACTTGAGTAATGATATAGATAGAAACATAATGAAATTAATTATAAAATTGAACTTGGATGGACTATTTTGGTACAAATAATCTTAAAATGAAATATACCTGCTTTTGAAAAGGAACTTTTTTAATAGTTATATTTTATCAGTTCTTACAGGTACATTTGAGATTTGGATGTTTAACAGAAGAACAATACAAAAACTTCATATTACACAATGAAATATAAAGAGATACATATTGGGAATCAACAAGTTGGATGCAAAATGCATGTGTGAAAGGATAAACAGTTATCATTAAAAGGGATGAGAATCTTAAATGAAGTTAAACTGGACATTTCTAGAAGAGATAACAATAGAAGAATAGTTAAAATGTTAAACTGGATCCCAAGAAATTATAAACGGATGAAACATGTAAGATTATTTGCTGGAATGATGGGGAAATGAGAATATATGGATTGGAGAAACTAGAATAAATTTGAAGAGACCTTTATCCTGGAATGAACTGATAATGAGATGAAAATAATAATATCATCAAACTCAAATAAATTTGAAGAGACCTTCATCCTGGAATGGACTGATAATGGGTGAAAATAGAAATGTTATCATAATCTGGTACTTTAGTCAGTTTACTTGACACATTATGATATTATCTTTAATTTATAAATAACTTTATTTTTGAATGGTTTTAACATTTTGTTTCATAATTGTTCATGTGATTCTTGATCATATTTTTTCAATGGAAATAATCAGTTTTGCACTTCTTTAGATTATTTTTAAGATAATATAATATAAATGGGATCTGCCTCCTAAAAAACTATTTGCAACTATATTTTCAGGTAATATGACATCTTTAATAGCTTTGTTTCCTCTATCCAATGAATATGAGGAGGATCCAAAAAACCTGAAATCAGTCTCTGTTGAGTGGACCAATTATAATACATGCTTCCACTGTGATACTCCCCCCTACATCAATCTGCCAATCGACATCAGTGAGTGAAGATGTGGTATCACAGTAAATTTTTTTATGTGCATCTTGCTTTTTTGTCAATTTTTGTGATTCTGAAAAATTGGAACAATGTGAAATTCTGTTTTTTTGTTGAAAATAAACTTCAGGAGAAACAATTGTAATGTTTAAAACAACTTCCAAGCAATTTTCTTTGGCAAAAACATAAGTTTATGAGTGGTTTTTTGAAAGAAATCAAATTCACTATGTTCTAAAAAAAATGTGACAAGTGAAGTCCAGTGCCAAGATGTTGTTCTTTGTTTTATACAAATAATAATGTTCATTTAGAAGTCCTGAAATGTTTATGTTAAGCAGTAAGTGGAAATTTTGAGTTATGGCAAAATGGGGAGTGATGGCTTCATCATGACAACATGCCAGTTTAACCATAAACAGCATTTGTCAGCTTATCAATCTCCCATATTTATGTAATCTCACTCCATAGGTCTTCTTTTTATTTCCCGGAACGAAAAATGTTTCAAAAGAAAATGTTTTGTAAACTTGAAAGAGGTGAAGAAAAAAATGATAGAAGCATTAAAAGGCATCACTTTTTAAGAATTCCAGGAATGATTTAAAAAGTGGAGAACACAATTAAACTGAAGCATTGCATCAAATAGACAGTATTTTGAAGGTGATTCAATTTGTAGAACCTAAAAATATATACACAATTTTTTATAATAAAATTCCTGGGGGGGGATATGTTTTCACAATAGTAGATTCAATAGTGCTGTGTCCAGAAAACTGGGGATTATATCAATTAGTCTTATGATCTTGCCAACATAAAAAAAATTCCCAATGCCTTGGTATTACATCATAGGAATAATCTGCCATCTGAAATACCAATAACATTCATTAATTATTGTTAAATTGGCAATAGTAGTACAATTATCAGTTACTATAGATGTAGAAGTCAAGAAGATAAAATTTTTGATTTTTTTACCAGTAATTGCTTCAAATTTAAAAAAACTACAGCATCAAATCTGTATTGCATTTTGATGTTTGTTCATGAAATATTTATTATTTCAAAGATCATTGCCATACACTACTCAATAAAAAATGTAAACAATAAAGAAAATGTAAATAAACAAACAAAAAAAAAAACATTAAAATTTATAAATTTAATAAATTTTACAATACATGAGAAGCTATTTTTCCTCTGAATGCCATAAGTGGTCATATTTAAAGAAAAAAATGTGAATAAATTTTACAATATGACAGCAACTATTTTTCCATCTCAGATCATGTTTTTTAATTAAATTTCTTCAGTTTAAGTCAAAAGCACAGATTTTTCTTTTATTATCTCTCTTGAATTTGATGTGCAGCATTCTGCACAATAAAATGTTTTGTAAGTGTAATGCTGAAATTTTTACAAGAAAGTTATTGAAAAAAAAAATTATTTTGTAGGATGACCAGATCGATTCAATCAAAAATCGCGACATGATGACCAATCATTTTTATGACCCAGTATCAGGAATCCTAATATCACAGTGTTCTCTATGTGGGTGGCAAACCATGACACATGGGACCGATGACTTTATATTGTATCAGAATAATGTGCTTAAGAAGGAAACTGAATAATAAATTGTAAAAAAAATAATTTTCAATTATTAAAATACATATTATTTTTTATTATATTTCAAGCTATTGTTTACAAATTGTAATAAGCTTTTATTGCCCCTATTTTAGTTTCTAAATTCGACACAGCTCATTTTCATATCATAATTGTGTAAAGTTATACAATTTATAGTTTCCAAATCCATTCTATTTCTTTCCTTCATCTATTGACTACTTATTAAGGGAATACAAAATAATATTGGCATATTGTTTCAATTTCCGATACTTGTTCAGTAAATTTTAAAGATGTAAAGAATTTTGACCAATGTCTGCAGCAGCATGAATTTTCAATTCAAACAGTTTCATTGTTTTGAGTTTGCTCAAGACAAAAATTTTCAATACTTTGAACTGATCTATTAATAGATTATCATCAATGAATATACCAATCTTATTTAAACCAATACTAATGTAGAGTACATCATTCCATATTGGCTTTTAAATCCATCCAGCTAAAAGTTGTAAATTTGCTAAAATTTGAAGTAGTTTTTCCCAAATATGCTTAAAAAAATTTATGTAGCTCTTTTGCATCTTCTTTGAAGGAGTTTTTTTCTGTCTCTGTCAGATCAATTTTTAAAAGCATTTGTTCAATACAGTGTGGAATAAATTTATTTTCAATTAGTGTTTTCATCATCTGAATTTTTTCCTATATTATTTGCATTACTTCTATTATAGTTATATTATTCTCAAATTTAATGATTTGTTTATTAAAAATAGACAGAAAATTATGGACCAATAAAAAATAACACTCATTTATCGAATTTTGAAAAAATCATAGTAAAATTATCTGTGGCTTCTCTTCAGATAAAAAAATAAGATTTCAGTCCATCATACAACTCAGTGAATTTTTGAATCGATTTACACAAACTTAACCATTTAGTTTTAGAATGTGAAACTAGAGTTGAATATTTTATATGTACGAAATTGCAAAATTCTTTTAACTTTTCTGTTCAAACTGTATATATGGAGACAATGACTTCAATATCACATGATAGTGATTCAGTACCTGATTGTGCAGCTTTATGCACAATATGAGCAGTATAATCCATTACATTTTTGTTAATATTTTCACACAATTTAAAAATAAGTTAATTTTTCCTTTTCTACTCTATCTGCCGAAATTTACATTAGTGTTATCAGCTTTATATGCAATACATCTGCTGGAATCAATATTAAATTCTTTGAAACTATTTGCTTTTAAAGTATAAATGGCATCTGATTTTTCATTTAGTAAATTATAAATTTTAAGTAACTTTAGTTGAATTCCATTTTAATGTATAATTAAGGGGAACATTTTTTTTGCATTATGATTACTTGCATTCATGGATATGCTGAAGAACTTGGCATTGTTTAAATCACATTTAAGTTGGTCCACAGTGTGGTCCCAATACTTGCATAATTAACATGGTAGTTTTGGTTCATTCATATGAAAATTTTTCGCAATCTTTGAGTCTGGAAAAATCTTACTAAATAAATTATTAACATAGTCCAAGCTAAACTAAATGATTGATGGTGCCGAACAATATAATATGCTGCTGTTAACTCACTTGCTGTAATTCTGTCTCCTGCACTGTCTGTGTTGTATTTACAAATCAGTCTTTTTTTTTTATTGATGTCCTGTGAAATGTATTTTGTGTTTCTGTTTATATGAGTTTTATGTCAGATTTTCCACTGTATGAAACACTAATGTAAACATTACACAATTCACACTTTGCTTCTTAGTCATTGTGTTCTTTTTTTTATTATATAAAACTCCATTCCTAAATATATTCATTGTTGTAAGTACACTTCCTCTTTGGCATGTTATTTATTGTTTAGGGTTATTAATATTCCTATAATTTTATCAGTGCAGAAAATTAATATCAAGAAAAAACTAACAAAACTACACTGTCAATTGAAGCAGGTGCAGGTGCAATTCAATTTTTAGCTTCAAAAAATCCAATTATACATGTTCCAAGGTGAAGTTGGATGCAAGAGCATGTTAAATGTATTAGCAACCATACACAGTCAGGCCTGATTTTTGTGTTGGAGTTTGCCTGAAGTTTTTCATAAAAGTGAAATGGACAGAACAGAAAATGGACAGAAAAGGCCAAGACACTCATTTTTGCAATGAGTTATTTATGTTTAACAAATAATAATTATGAGTATTTGAATTATTTATGTATAACAAATAATAATTATGAGTATTTGAAAATAAAAACATACTATTGTCCTGGAAAAACATTTGGGGAACACTGGGATGTCTAACCGCAAATAGGGACAAATCTATTATTTTTCCCAGAGCATATAAACAAACTATTATTATTATTTATTTAATAAATAAAAATATGATATAGTAAGTTTTTTTTCTTATTCTTATTGTTCCAAAGAATGAATGAGTGAACACATAGAAAAATATAAGTAAATGTGTCCTCTAAATTTATTATTAATAACTAATTTTTAAAATTTTTGTTTTATACTATAATCTTAATTTATACATATGTACTATACATATAAAAAGTGTCTGTTATATATGTAAACATATTAAAAAATACTGTACAGTTGCAGTTTAATAAACTTTACATATTCTATTCTAATAAAAGTTTATCAACAAAATGAGAATTATTATATGTGATATACATAAGGGAATCTTGGAACAAAATGTGGCATATATCATGGTCCACTGTATGCATTCCTACCTACATAAATATTTCTTTATAGCTTTTATAATTTAAATATAATTTTCACATGATTAACTCATTACAATAGAAAAAAGTGCAACATACCACCTACTATAAAAAAGTGGTCCTTCCACACCACAACTCTAGTGCATAGTCAGATCATAAGAATAAGAGAAAAGAAAAGAGCCTAGAATTAAATTCTATTACAATATATATTGATAGGAATAATAGTGTGTGCATGTCCAAATCCTGGAATTAATATAAAATAAGGCAACAATTCATTAAAAATAGATTTAAGATTAACATTTCAAATAAATAAAAACTTTGGGTAAATATATAATAGTAAGAAAAATTAAAAAAGAATTTCAAGAATAAATGTTCACTTTTGTAGTATAAGAAAACAAATGTGATAAAAACCTACATGACAAAATTAATCCAAATCAAAGGTGAAAATTATTCAAAAAAAATTTTAAAAAATTTGCCAATAAGTTATAAAAAAAAGTTTGAGAATAGTTTTGAATTAACAATAAAAATACTAAATAAATAAAAATATATATGGAAAAATTAATAGTAAACTGAGACATGTAACATTTAAATCCCTTTCTATATGTCAGTAATGGGTCATAACAGTCAATTACTAAAAATTTTAAATTTTAGAATATGTTCTTTTAATACATTAATTATAGTTTGTCGATTATATTTTTAAAGTACAATTTGAAGTTAAAGCAAATATGTAGTATATATAAAATTATAGCGAATTATTTAAAAGTAGTTAAGTAAAGTTTAAAATATTGTTTCATATGGTTGTAAAAGCTGGCCATATTAAATAACACAGCTATAAATAATTAAAAGTATATTTAATAAATTTGATTTTAATAGTTTAAAACTGATAATTTAATAAATGCTATGTTTAAATTTATAATCATATTTAATAGTCAAAATTAATATAATATATTTTAAAAATAAACTTTATGATGGTGAGAATTGTATTTAATTCTATATTTTCTAAATTGTTCTTCCAAATTTTATAATTATTTTATATAATATAATAAGTGTATCAATTTTATTAGTCTAGGCAGAGAAATAGATGAAAAATCGTCTGTCAAAGTTATTAATCATGTGACTTGTATACTAATACTTTCACACACATGCTTGGTTGTATTTAAAGTAACAAAGTTTAAATATTTTAAAAGTTATATTATAGAATTGGATGGAATTGTCACCTAGCAAATAATAATAAATATTAAGTTAACTATCATATGTAATGTTTTAAATAATGTAATAAAGACGAATACAGATATAATAAAAAAATTAAATATTTTGTTTAAATAAAAATAGATAAAGGGAATAGGTTATTAAAATTATTTTAAAAGTTATTTTAAATGTTTAAATAGTTTTAATAAAATAATAATTGAAGTAAAAGTAATATTTTAAATAATATTTTAAGTTCATTACGTCATAATTTCTAATTTTGAAATTCAATTCTGCTATAAACTGAAAATATGTAAATTTGTTCTCAAGTTAAAGTAAGAATCAACCAATCAAATGAGGTATTCTTACAGACTATAAATATGAATTGCATGGGGGTATAAGGGGAGATTAATAATGTATTGAAACCAAAGAAAGGTATATTAGCAGCTCTCAAAGAGATAGTATTTTTTTTTTTAATTTTTTATTTTAGTCAATTTTTTTTTTAGTACTTTCTTATCGTTTTATTTGCAAAAAACTAATTGATAATTTTTAAAAGTATTTTTGCAAAAGAGGGTGTTAAAATATAATAATTTAGAAACTTCGTGGAGATGATTTTCTAATTTTTTAAAAGTTACTTGCCAGTCGTATTTTATCTAAAAAATTTAACCTAAACTTCGCAATAAAAAATGGATATACTGTGGAATAAAATGGATATAAATTGTAATACTGTAAAAATGTTTGGAATATTTGTTGATACAGCTTTATTAATGCATAACCGAAGAACTGTTTTGGTACATAAAAAACCACAGCTCGGACATTATACGGAGTCTAAAAAATGTATTGAAATGTATTATTTATAAGTTTATCCAAGATTTATTTTTTAAATAGTAATAAGACAATTATATCTCATGAATCATTTTATAGAATATTATATTCAAAGGAGTAAAATGTTATATACTTTCTGAAGGTAACATTTTTAAAAAATGTTTTCAAGAATTAAAGAAAGAACCCAGGAGAATATGTTACAGAAGCGTTTTGATATTAAAATATCCGGTCTTAGAATTATTTAAAATGTATTTAGAAAAGATTTGTTTAAAAGTACTTGAAGTTTTTTTTTTTTTTTTTTAAAAGAGATTTATAAAAATACCAAACGAAAGTTTAAATGTATCAAGAAGGAAACATATATAAAAAAGTGAACACATAGTTGAATAAAAGATGGATCCATGGAAATACAAATAGTACTTAAAAGTTTATCGAATATTTTTAAAGTTAAATTAGATGGATGATGCATCGGATACGCAGAGAATATTGGTAAAGAAGATTAAGAAGCTTCACGGGATTAATTAATATTATGATTTAATAATTATCGTCCTATTTAATTAATATTATGATTTAATAATTATCGTCCTAAATACTAAAACCAAGGATTATTTTCTACAAAATTTACTAAATGGATTAATAATTATTTTTATTTTAAACTTTAACACGCTTGGAGGAGAACATTTTTAAAACTCTAGAGAAAATAATAAACATTTTGGACTTATCAGGAACTATCATCAAGAAAATATGTAATTATAGTTTTGATTCCTTTTATTTTGTTAACCTAGTTTAAATCTAAATTTTTACATAAGATTAGGAAAAACATAAAAACATTAATTTATTAATATTAAAATTTTATAATATAACAATCTAATAATTTAGCTAAAAATATTTTAATATAAAGTGTATGGGTGTGAATTTTTTTTATATCTGCAATGCTCAAGTGGATAAAGGAAGCCTACTGAACACGATGACTAGATAAAGGTTATTGGTAATAATAATAACTATTGATAATTTATAATGTATTTTTTTTTTGTTTTCTTTAGATCATCTATGAATTGTAAGGATGAAGTGTAAATTTTTTTTTTTTATTATAAATGTAAACACATTTTATACAACATTTTAAAAAAACATTATGAGATAGGATTGATTTGAAAATATGCATACGACAATTTTTTTTTATTAGTGATATAATCCAACATAACAAATAATTATGTGATTCTTTTAAAATTTTCATGTTGGGATATTCAAATATTGTCTAAGTAGATTGTATATGATTAGACATATAGAATAATGAAGTAAGCAGACTTTTCTTGTGGAACAGCTAGATTGTTAAACTATTAATGAATTTTATTTATTGTTTTGTAAATGCAGATAGTTATTTATCGATGTAAGATGTGGAAAATCTTGAGAAATAATGTTGAGATAGTGGCTTGGAAGTACTTAGTGAACAGGAAACCAAGATGATGTTTTAAGAAATAGGATGTTATAAGGAATGGAAATAATATTTAGTCTTTATGTGAATATCAGCATAGTTAACAAAGCCCTATGACTGATACACATTTTATTTGGACAGTGTTTATATTTCTTTAAATATTTGATGTTCTAATAAAGCTGAAGAAATAGCTTTAACATCATCCCTGTACTAGAGGATATTAGGCAGGTAAATGTCATACCTCTTCGCACTGTGCCATGATTTTGAGATATATTAAGAGTAATACTCTAGCTTTGTTCCTTAATCCTATGCATCTGTTTTCGCTATCTTTATTTCATGTAACTGCATCGTTCAGTAAGATATGTTTAAGAGAAATGGTAAATAATTTAGAACTTAGGTTATGCTATCGTTTTGTATAAGATTGGTTTATTTGCTTAGAAGGAATAGGACGTTATAACTTAAAATTGAAGATCCAAAGTATCCTAAGGAAAGAAAAGAATCATAGAATATATTTTGAATTTTATTTTGGAAATGAAATATAAACTTTTTAAAATAAAGTATCTAAACAAAGATATTTTCTTTAAAGTGATAATAATTTTAAATGCTTTAGTATTATTTTTTAAGAGAAAAATAAGTATTGCATATTTTTAAAATACAATAGTACAAAGTAAATTATGTAAACAATATGCATAGTATATTTTTTGTTTATTGATTAACAGAAATATATTGATGATTACATTTATATCATACTAAAGTAAGGCTTAAAGAAGAATATATTATGATTATTAAACATTGTGTGATAAATACTAAATCTAGTACTGAATTTTGGATAATATTTTGTGTAACATCTTTGACTTTGCAAGATGAAATTTTTTTAATATCTTGAGAAATCCATACTCATTATAAAATTTTGTTTTCTATAGAATGTTTTCTAAGTATGAATTTTTTTAAATAAGATAGTTTAATAATATTAAGGATAAAATGCTGTTGCTAATAAAGTAGATAAATATATTTGTAATAAGTTAACCATAATGAGAAACCAAATAGTAACATTTTTTTTTAATTTTGTCCTAAATCTAAATAAAGATATAATTGAAATATAAATTATTTTTTTTATAACCCGGTAGATCAAACTGTAAAGTAAAAAAGTTAAGGATATCCACTGTAAATAGTGTAAATAAATTGTTTATTTATTTGTTGTTAGTAATAAACTTTGTTAAATTTTGTTATTTCAAAAATTTTGTGTCCGAGTTATTTATTTCTCCACATCGCTGCATGAAATCACGATATATGCATAATAATTGAAACAAATATATAATTTTGCACAAAAAGATAAATAGAGAATTATTTTAAGAATTTTAAATATTTTATTGGTATTCATTATAATTAAATAATCATAATCTTACATTATTTTATTGGTCATAAATCAGTTATCACAATATTATATTAAATTATATGCTATCAGTTGCCACACATATTTTGTTTGTCAGATTATTAAAATGCTACCACGTATTTATTATATCATTACATGAAGATATAAGATCATATTATATTATTTCATTATTTTATTATGGTAATAAAATTATAGTAAAAAGAAAAGATATACAGAATTAGTTAAACAATGAAGAATATTATTACTGTTATTTATTATTATTAGTTTCAGTGTAGTAGATTATGACATAAAATCCCTTCTCATATTTTACTACCGTATTCTTTTTATTAACTTAGAATAAACTTTATGAACCTGAGATTATTTTATTTGAGCTAGATTATTATTAAATAGAAGATTAAGATTTAATTATTAGTTTAATCTTAGTGAGTAGAAGTTATTAAAGTCGTAAGAATACTATGAGTTTGTTATTTGAAATAGTAATAAGGGGGGATAGTGTTTTTATGCCATTGAGGTAGTATCCTGTGGGATATTGGCTCAATGTAATCTATCTTGTCACCTGTATTTTCACTTCAAGTCTCATGAAAATATTAAATATTTATTTAATTTATTTTTATAAACTGAATCTTATTCGTATTTTAAATTTGAGCTAGTGAAATATTTTAATTTTAATGATGAATATTTTAGTTATTAATTATTAACTGAGATAGAACCCATTTTATTTTATATCATATACTATTCTGAAGTGAGGATGCACGAGATTACAGGTTAGAATATATATATATATATAGAAAACCAACGTAATGAAATATAAGAAATACAAAGAAAAGCTTTATTAGGATTTGATTCTAGTAAAATTAAACACTTATTTGATTCAGTTGCAGTTTCATCTCTACGTCAGCATTTTTCCCATGCTATTTAGGAATTTCTCGGAATGTGATAATGTGGAAGAATGTAGAAAAAGTTATCTAAAATGATTTGGCTCAATCTATCTAAGCAACTGGACCTATTGTTTACCCATTCAGGATTATATTAGTAATGGTAATGTCTGTACAGCATTTCAATTTTTACCAGAATGAAGAACAATACTAGTAGTTGAGGAATTCTCTAGGTTTAAGATTTATAAGCTGTTCTTAGTGAAACTCATCTTTCAGAGAAAAAAAGTTTAGTTGATCAAATAGCTGTTAGATTTTTCAAAGGGTAAATCATCAAGATTATGAAATTTTCAAGGTATTGAATTAGAACTAATTTGATATCCATCCTAAGAAATCCTAAATTGTTTTTGTGCAATAATGACAATATACCATTTATCAACATTTAAACTCCAACATCCCATTTATAATGAATCTTGGCTGTAAAAAAAAAGGGTATATGGCTTTATTCCTCTAGAGTTCATAAGAAGTTTGAGCCCAGAACTGTGAACACCAGAATCAATCCTGGGATCTCCCTCCCAATCCCATATCAGATGCTCTACCAATTGCACCAAACCATGCAGCATAATCTTAACTGTAATTATATAAAATAAATACATCAGTTTATAATAATGCACCTAAATGACTATATTTATCTAAAGCCATTATTATTTAAAGATCAATTTTTGCTTTTTAGAGACTTTGATGTTAGATGATGAAAAGAGTAAAGTTTGACCAAAGTTATTGAAAATAATGATATTGATTCTGTACAGGAATTCAAATAGTTTGATGTTATTGAATTTATGTCCAAAACATATATCCTTTATCATTAATACTTTGTTTAATGCATTGAATCCCAAAACAGTAATATGTTATAGTTAAAATCAGTGATATGATATGAAATTAGAGAGAGACAACAATTCAATATTTCATTGTGAATCAAAATAGAAACAAAATCATTATGTTTTAAATTAAAGTATCATTTTTATATTGTTTAACAATGTTTCATGCTTCTTATAAACTTTAAATAATTAGTAAAAAATGCTCATCAAAATTTTTTTGTTTATTTACACCTGGTTAAATAAGCTATTGTGTAATAATAAAATTAAAATGCTGAATATAGGTTTAACATTTCTATTTTAATTGGTCATTTCTGATTTTAATCTTCCCCATCCTTATTATTGTTTCTCTATCAGTAAAAGTCAAAGACCCAAATAATCTTGTCAATAAAGAATTAAATACTTAACATTTCTCAATAGATTTGTTTATTTCAAAATACAATGGTTCTAAATATATAAAGTAAAGAATAGATTAAAATATTACTCTTTTCTTATTGGTATGTGATAATAATATTTAATAATAATGCTTGATTGGAAATAAAAAAAATTATTGAACTGTATTAAAAAAGTTAAGCAAGATGTGGGAAAAGATTCTGTATAAATTGTTTACAAATATCTTTAAACTATTGTTTTAGTTTGCAACTGGGAATAAAAATATTGCATGTACTACTGTAAATATCTTTGAATTACCATTATGTCACAATGACAAAGAATGGCTTCCACTATATTAGAAAATATTATCAGAGTGTAGCTTTTGGAACAACAGTTATGTAATAAATGCTTGATTTTGTCTTTTTTTTATATAATAAAAAAATTGTAAAATATTATATATAAAAAGATGTAATTAATAAACAGAAATAATGTTTCCTCTACATATGTGAATTACATGCTATTGGTTATGAACATGAATGTAAACAAAATTAATATTACTTTTAAATAAAGTTCTATTGAATAACATGACCTAATCTAAACTTAGTGAATTTTTTGCAAAAGCACCTGCAATAATTGTCATTTTCAGCCATTTTTGAATAGAAATTTATCACTTGCAGGCTTCTTGGTGGTGCTGCAGCATCACCTAGCGGCCACAGTATGCATAACTGAAAACTGCCATCTTCTTACTCTTGAGCTCAGTGAAAAAAATGACATAGCTAGTTCAATATGTAGCATTTTCTATTCAGCAGAATAATAAATTGAATGTGTAGCATCATAAGTATTATAGAGATTTAAATTTAGAAGTTGACTAGGCTTAAATATGATTTTTGGATTACAAATGTGAAAGTAATAGATCATTTTCATTTTATCTACTTCTTTAGTTTTAAACAAAAGATTTAACTGAATGAAATTGAATGAGTTCAGTTGAATGAGTTCTTTGTAATCCTAAAATAGAAAATGCTACAAATTCTGATGGAATATGTTAAGTTTATTAAGAAAATAAAGACAATTACTCAAGGCTTTAATCTGATTATAAATGTAGGTGATAATAATCAATCCTTATCCTATCTATAATCTCAACCTGATTAATGAAGTTTATTTAAACTTCTTTGCATTATTAATCTCACACTCCTTGGTCAAGTTGCAATCTTTAGTACCTATATAAACATATCAGCCTTTAGATAAAGGTGGTATCACCTTTATGGTTAAATGAAGTTGCCTTGAATACAGGTTGAGATTGTTGATAGCTTAAGGGTTGATTATTATTATTATATGTTAAGTTTCTAAAAAATAATAGTGATATTTTACCTTCAACATTTTTGAAGTGTTTTAGTAATATATGAACCTGTAAAATTATGCCAAACGATTTTAAGAGTACAGTATTCTCATTTATAAAAGAATAAAAAAGTCTCAGTAATTAGCATGGAATTTTATTTTATAAATGATTTCCTGTGCAGATGCAAAGCCATTAGTGTATATTATAGAGGAGGCCTAAATTAATATATTTATAATATCAAGTGATATAAATATAATAAACAAAATACACTAGAATAACTCCACAAAATTAAAAATGCCTATATAAAATTAAAAAATAATTTATTGGCTACAAATTATTTTGCAAAGAAATTATTTTTTAATTTTATATAGGCATTTTTAATTTTGTAGTTATTATAGTGTATTTTGTTTAATATAGTAGGGTATTGAGTCCAAACCCTACATTACAAATCCCAAAGATCTCAGAAGAAAAGTAGGGGAGAAATATTTTTCTTTTCTATTCAATATATAGGGTATATGAGCACAGACTTTCACATGACCCACCACGCTCCACTCTATCTCATAACACTGATACACTTGAACACATATATGTCGAAAACATAAATAATCACCAATATACATATTTCATGCTAAACCAGCAATCATCAGTTGGTCCAGATTACCATCTCTACACATATATGATATAAGTGCTCAGATATATATTAAGATAGTCAATTCTCATACTTTAATGGACAGGCTTCAATCTACTCTACACTCCAACTCTTCAACTGTCCATCCAACTAATTTTCTTAGTGAAAGAAGTCAATTTTTTTTTTTTTTGGAATGGCTATATTTAAGAATTAAAGGTTAAGCACATATAAACAGATGTCTATAGTTGTAGACTCTATAAATTATGTTTCTAAATCTACTTATTAACTTTTCATATTTAAGTATATCTAACAAATTATAATGTGCTTTCTGTGTTAATAGTATTTTAATACTTTGTCATTGCTAACTTATTCTATGACTTTTTAGTACTTTATAATCTGTAGCTTTTCAAATCGTTTAGATTATTTTCAATAAGCAAGTTTTATGTACATGGATATACGTGTGTATGTATAAACATTAACATTTAAATATTTGCAGATTTATTTAAAAGGTTTTATAATAATTTCATATTTTCAGTGTAAAAAGTTTATATATATATTATTTAAATCCAATATTTTTATTTAAAAAAGTGTTAAAACTGAGAGAGAAAGATTGCCAATTCTAAAGGTTTCAGTCTAGTGTAAAAAAAAAAAAAAGATTTGAGTGAGATAAAATCAATTTTAATTTAACTTTAGTGTGAGAAAATTGAAATTAAAAAAAAAGATACTCATTAGTAAGTAGTTTAGAATTAAGAAAAACTGTTAATCACTTTAGACCACCCAAGAAATAAGATAAAGATCCAAGAGACTGAAGATTGTTATGGATCACACCAAACAACAAATTTTGAGAAAAATATAAGGATTAAAGATATTTGTAGCAGCTGCTACTCATAAGTTTTTTTCTCTCATGGATAACTAGGTGTCCTGTGATGTCATCAGAAAGCCAGCACATATATAGTCTGAAAAATAAGATTTAGAATAAGTCTTATTGCTTCTTGGAATCTATGCATCATTATTTTATATTTTTAAAAGATTCTACAAATTATAGATGGCTAAAGAATGATATTTTGTTTGAGGGTGCCTTTTTGGATGTCCAAGGAACTCTATGCACATCGAAAGAGTTAAATCTGAAAAGGAAATTAACAAATAGCATCCTATGGATGATCTCCAAAGTCCGAAGAAGACTTCGAATACAGCTATTGCTTCACATAAGCTGTTGCTGAATTCTAAGTAAACACCAAATAAAATGTTGGTAAACTACATCAAGAACAGAAATAGCCATTTATCAATTAGCATGCCTTCAAACAGAAAGAAGGAAGGAATCAAGGACCCATCGTAATGCTAAAATAATGTCTTTAAAGAAATGCAGTCTGTGCAATATCATCATCATTACAGTAAAATAGAAGGAAGAATTACAAGACCAATCCTAAAATGGAAATTTTCCAGTAAACCATTGTAATTGATAAGTCTATGTGTGTTAAACATTGGTATGTGGCTGAATTTAAATTTTAACCTTGAATAAGCTGACTTTCAAATGAAACTCACTGAAACAGTCCCTACATCGAAAATAAAAGAAGTGCTTGGTAATATCAATTTTATTTTCTCAATGACTATTAACTCTTTTAAATAAATCCATTTGTCTCTCTCTCTATAAGTATTAAAAATATGAATCATTTATTTGAAAAGGTTTTTCAGTAATAATGAATATTGACTTTATCGATATTAGGTGTAATTTGACTATCATTACATGTAACCATTTATGTACGTATTGTTTTTTTATAAAATGTTTTATTATGTATTAATTGGGGTATCATGAAAAATGTTTATTCATATTATGCCTACACGAATACGTGTTGAGTATAAATGTACAAATCGATAAGGGTAGAAATTTGGTATCATGAGAGTAGATTTTAAAGTAGTTAGTAACCAAGATTAATGGAAATTGAGATAAATAATTTGAAACCGATTTCTTTAGATATTCTTATCTTTATATTTCAACTAACTTTTCTCTACCTATTTCTCGATTATTATTTTTTAAGATTATAAGTATAAAATTTATGTTATATATAATATACAAGTATGTGCGTGCATTGGGTGCTTATTTATAAAATTAAAATTTTCTATGATATAAGATTTCTATTCACCCGCTAGAGATATGAACACATATCACACTATATGATATTGACATTAAGTTTAAGTTTCATTAAGGGAAGGGGGGGTGACTTTTGGTTATTATTATTATTTGAATATAGCTAATTTTATTATTAATTATGTAAATTTTCTATTTGCATATTGATGATTAACAAATAATAAAATTTAATTTGTTTTTATTAAAAGAAGTTTATATATTTCTTAGAGTTAATTATTGTCTTGTGAGACTACTTTAGTCATCATCATCACTGATGGATTTCAATCATTAAAACAGTTTAAATATGTAACAATATTTTGGTAAATAATTATAGATTGATAAAAGATATGATTCATGTTGTGACTTAGGCATAAAGCTGTGGCTGGAAGTATCATTGCCATCATTATCATAATCATCATCTTCATTTTATTAATTAGTATATAGTCTAAATAAATATAATAAATGACCATGTCTAAATAATGGTTTTCATTGTGTAGTTCATTATTTGTGAGCCATCATAAGAGATATGACTACCATTAAAGATGTCCATAGATTTAGTGAATTATCATCGATGACCTATAGTATTAAATATGAGCTAGTAAAACTTGATACTCTATTATTAAATATGAACTTGAAAGAATTATAATGTTAAATTTACATACATTGCTGATAACTTATATTAACATCTAGAAAATTGTGGTGTAGTAAATCTAAGATTTCGTACTGTAATATCGTAAAGGCTGCAGAAAGGAGTTTGCTATTAACTGAAAGGAGACCCTTTGATTCCTCTTGGAGGCCTTAAAGGAACCGAACAGGGCAAATTCCTAATGTCCACTCCATACGTTCTTGTTGTTGCAGCTGTTATTACTATGTGATTATTCATATAGTATACGAACATGGATGGGCTGCTCACCAACACGCATTAGCCAGCATGGTGAGTTTATTGGCTTTTTACCTCTGAGTTTAAGATCAAGAAACACCATGGTCTTTCTTCTCAGTGCCTGATAAGGCAGAATAAATGTTTGTGTAAATGATAAATATTTTTCCAATACATATATACAATTATGATAGACAAAAATAAAGCATGGCCCTTATTCCCAGGAGGCTGTAAAGTCACCAACCAAGGCAGCGGTTGGTGGCCGAAGGCAGAGGTTGCTAAGAATCCCTGGATTGCAGACCCAGGCTGCCATTTGATGACGACTTTTTATTTAGGTACTTACAACTGCAGATCACTTTCAAGTGAAGGAAGATTGCAAGAATTAGAAGAAGAACTGTCTTATATTAAATGGGACATTATTGGACTTTGTGAAGCTAGAAGAAAAGGAGAAGAAACAATTGATTTAAAAAGTGGACATATACTCTATTATAAAGGCACACATATTGGAAATACAAGTGGAGTAGGATTCATTATAAATAAAAAGTGGAAGAACAATATTGTGGAGATTGATGGTGTATCGGACAGAGTGGCAAGATTAGTTATACAACTTAATAGCAGATACCGAATGCAGATAATTCAGGTTTATGCCCCAACAAGTTCTCATAGTGATGAAGTAGTAGAAGATTTTTATATGGATGTACAAAAGGCTTTCGATCAGAGTAAACAACATTTTAAAATTGTTATGGGAGACTTTAATGCTAGAATTGGTAGACAAATGAAAGATGAAATTGCTGTAGGTAATTTTGGTTATGGTAATAGAAATGAGAGAGGACATAGACTTGTGGAGTTTGCAGAAAAAGAAAAACTTTATATTATGAATTCATTTTTTGAGAAAAATGTTAAAAGGAAATGGACATGGAAGCATCCAAATGAAGGTACAGCAGAATTGGATTATATTTTGACTAACAGAAAATACATATTTCAAGATTGTAATGTTCTTAATAAATTTAACACAGGAAGTGATCATTGATTAGTAAGGTGTAAGTTACGTGTTAATGTAAAACTAGAAAGGCAAAAATTATTAAGAAAAACAATATTTACAGTTGATATTCCTAATCTTCAGAAACATTCTAATGAATTTAAATTAGAACTTACAAATAGGTTTCAAGTGTTAGGAGATTTTGAACATGATACAGATTTGAATGAAATTAATATGAAAATAACTGATACACTTTTAAAAACTGCAACAAACATAGCTGGTAGAAAAAAGCAGCAATTGACTAATAAAATTTCTACTGAGACTAGAGAATTTATGAAGAAAAGAAGGAATATGAAGATATACAAAAATGATGTATTAAAAAGAATTGAATATCTCGAATTTTGTAAAATGGTACGGAAAAGAGTTGAAAATGATATAAGAAAGTATAACTGTGAAATAGCAAGGAAAGCTGTAGAAGAAAATAAAAGTCTCAAAAATGTTAAACAACATTTTGGTATTGTTAGGAAATTTATATCTGCAATAAGAAAAAAAGATGGAATTATTACTAAAAAGAGAGATGACATCATGAAATTGGTAGAAGATTTTTATCAAGAATTATATAGTAATAAAGAACAAGTACCTCCTATATCTATTACATCTTCCGAATTGCCCAGAATTTTAAATGAAGAAGTGAGACATGCAATTAAGTGTATGAAGAAAGGAAAGGCTCCAGGAAATGATGGAATTATAATTGATATATTAAAAGAAGCAGGTGAAGAAATAGAAACAATTTTAGCAAAGTTATATACCAAATGTCTAAATGATAAAGATGTACCGGAAGATTGAAAGAATGCAGTAATAATATTAATATTTAAAAAAGGTGATAAAGAAGATATTAGAAATTACAGACCTATCAGCCTTTTATCAGTTTTATATAAAATTTTTACCAAGATAATTACAACTCGTCTACAGAGAAATTTGGATTTCCACCAACCAAGAGAACAAGCTGAATTTAAAAGTGGTTTTAGCACAATAGATCATATCCAGGTATTGAGAGAAGTCATAGAAAGGACAAAAGAATATGAGTTGTCATTATGTTTTGGATTTGTAGATTATGAAAAGGCATTCGATTCTATACACATTTCTTCAGTGATTAAAGCATTGGATCATCAAGGTATAGATCCAGGATATTGTCATATTTTAAAGAATATTTATAAAAATGCAACAGCAACAATTAGATTACATAATGATACTGGAAAAATCAACATTGAGAAAGGTGTAAGACAAGGTGACTCCATATCTCCAAAACTCTTTACAGCAGTGCTGCAAGAAGTATTTTGTGGATTAAAATGGGAAATTAAAGGAGTGAAAGTAAATGGAGAGTATTTAAGTCATTTAGATTTCGCAGATGATGTAGTTGTTTTTGCAAATAATGCTTCAGAGCTGCAGGAAATGTTGCAGGAGTTAGCAGATGAAAGTAGAAAAGTAGGACTAAAGATAAATGTTAAAAAGACTAAAGTAATGTTTAATCGATTTGCTCAAAATATGAAAATAAAGATTGATTATGAAGAATTAGAAGAAGTTAACAGTTACAAATACCTTGGTCAGATTATTAATACAAATGGAAACATAATGGAGGAAATTAATCATAGAATTAAACTTGGTTGGAGTGCTTTTGGTAGAAATAACTTGATACTAAAAGGAAATATGCCTATGTGTTTGAAAAGGATGGTTTTTAACAAATGTGTTTTACCAGTTCTTACTTATGGATCTGAGACTTGGACACTTAATAGAAGAGCAATACAGAGACTTCAGACCACTCAAAGGAGTATGGAGAGATGTATGTTGGGAGTAACAAGAAGAGATTGAAAACACAATGTATGGGTAAGACAACAAACAGGTGTTACTGACCTTATTGAAAAAATTAAAAGATTGAAATGGAGTTGGGCTGGACATATTGCTAGAAGAGATGATAATAGATGGACAATTGAAATTTTAAAGTGGATTCCAAGAGATTGTAAAAGACCCAGAAAGAGACCACATGTGAGATGGATGGATGAAATAAGAAAATGTGCAGGGGTGTTGTGGAGAAGAGAAGCTAAAGATCAGAGAAGATGGATTAAACTTGGAGAGACCTTCATCCTGCAGTGGATTGATAATGGTTGATGATGATGATGATGAATATCGTAAATTAAAAACTCAGTGAGTAATAAATGAATATGTTTATATCTTCAAGCTTTCATGCCAAGATGCTTAAGACTGGCTTATATATGTATAAAAAGTTAAGTAAAGAGAAGTGTGGTATCATCCTTTTCTTATCAAAATCTCTGTCATGTGTCAAGGCCTGATCACTCTTAAGACCGCTGTTTAACATCTGATTGGCTGTCTGAGAAACAACAGTAGGCACATGTGAAAGACTAGCAACCTTTCAATTTATTACTAATGTTAAATTATGAAATATGAACTTCTAAAAGATTCTACGATGTTAAACTATTAGTGATCTATATGATAATTTATTTGCACTTTACTAGAGAATAATGAAGATGTTTTACCATTAATACAAGTGCAAATGATATCATTATGAAATGGAAAATCCTACATGCTATTATAAATAATGTATCAACTGAGGTTCAAACCAGGTATAAGTATAAGTAGGTATCCAATGTAACTTTATCTAGGTTTAGACAGCCTAGTGGCACCCAGATATGCAGATATACATATATATATGAGAAAGAAATGACTAGAGAGTAAAATGATTAGTTGTAGAGTGTTTGTCCAACTGGGGTATAAAACTGCTTACATGGTTATTAGTAATTGATCTAAAACAATTGGTCCATTGTGAATGGCTGCCACAGGAAATGTATTTTGTCTAGATTAATTTCATATTCTGTACAAAGAACTGACATCCATCCACAGAACTTAAGAATATATTACTCATTTCTCTATTTTATATGTTAAGAATGTTGACAAAAATCATGAGAATATGAACTGCTAATTTCTTTTGGCACCTTGAGCACTCAAAAATGAAAGCCCTGTAACATATGCTATTTTTTCTATTAAATTAGTCACAGATGGATGATTAACAAAAACTCAGAGAAGTTTGGATAATAATAATAAAAAATTATAGACAGAATTTTTATTGTCAGGAAAATAACAAAAAAAAAAAGTAAGTAAAGGAATGATTTATATATTATTTTTATTGTTTTGGATAAGGCATTACTGAATTTAATTAATTGTAAATGTGACATTGTTTAAAATTAACTTACTGTTCACCAAAATTTATATTATACAATTTCCATATGATGTAATGAACGAAAGCACAACTAAAGGTGAAAGAAAACCAGTTCCAATTTTATGATTTAAGTTCAATAAAAACAAGTATGAAAACTTCATTTCTTTGGCTTTTAAATTTATAAATTATTTGATGATAACACCCCATCCCCCATCCTCAAGTTCAACAAATAATCTATATAATATTCAGTCACTGATAGAAAAAAATCTTTAGAACTTTTAGCTTGGATTATTATCAGCTTGAAAATGTAAGGTAATGAAAAATCAAAATTTAAGATGTTTTGCTGACTCTATTATGCTGCTACTGCATTTAAAAAATAAATAAATCATTTCATCTAAGTAATATAACTATTTCATCGAAATTAGATATATATAGGGCTGTTTGATATGGCTCTTTTATCATCATAAAACAAAGGCATTGAAGAACTTTATTATTCCTCTTGACTAACTACAGCTATGAGTATGACTACTAGTTAGTTGAAAGCATACTCAACATATTCTATGTTGATATATTTAACATTTTTATTTTAAAGCATTAAACAAGCTTTTCTTAGTATACATGTTGTATGTATTATTTATATTGAATTACATTTTTTCCAAAAAAAGTTTATAAAGATTGGAATTAAAAACGTTTTGTAAAATTCTAAAAGTATGATAGCAAGATTATAATAGCAATTACACGTATACTGTTTTTCAATTTTCAGAATGTAATGACATTGCATATATCACTACTACTACTACTATTATTATTAACTGACACTACTGCTACTACTATTCCTTTTAAAATTCACTTTATTAAGCAAAAATATGTTATTGTTACATAATGTTATTTACCTAATTGTTCAACATGTACATTAAATAATATATGTCTTTTTTTTTAAAAATATATATATATATATAAGCTAATTCCATGTCCATAAAAATCAAATTGAGATACAGTAAGTGCATATAAAATAATTCCATATGTTGTGCTAAAAATACTAAAAAGTATCAGTATATGCCATTTAAAGGGAAATTCAACTTATATACATAGTGCTATGGAAAAAAGGAGTAAGTCATGACATTGGAGATAAAAAAACCAGACTCCAGGTAGATGAATGTTTGTAAGGACAAGGGCATAGTCTCTGATTCTGATTTTTTTTTTACTTTATTAAAAAAAAGAGGTGTATTTCTGGGATGTTGAGTTGAAACAAAAATGACACCTCAGAAACCAAAGGGTAAAATTAGAAGAAATGGTAATTCTGATGTTTGATAAAGACCTCTAAGTATATTGTCAATGAGTATTGTTACAGATGAATTGTGGGATTTGATTATAGATAAAATAAGATTTCAGTATGTGTTTAATGAAGGGCATTGTAGCAGAAAGTGGTATATAATTTATTCCTCTCTATGGCATAGCGAACAAAAAACATCAATATTTACAAATGGCTTTTTTTTGCAAGGAATGAGTTAGTGGGTAAAGCTTCCAGATTGATTTTTATTAGGTAATCAAAATATTTTGGTTTCAGATATCAATGTTTAAACTTTCATATTATTTGTTCATTTGTAAAAGTGAGGATACTATTAGGTATGTTACTGCATTCTATTTTATTTATAAGTTTGTCAACAATTGATTTTATTGGCAGAAAGTTGAAAGTTCATGAATTAGAGGAACATATTTTGATATCATATTTAGTATTTTATCAATAAGCTTACATTTACTATGTGGTGGTATATCAGTAAGGGGAATTGGGATAAATTGTTGAACATCAGAGTAGGAACTGATTATTTTATTGATTTCATTAATTGCCCTTTAGTAATAAAAGATTGTGATATTGTATAGTGAAAGGCCATTGAATTTTGCATGCTTTTGTATATTATTAATGCTTATTGATATAGTCTTTTTTCTCATTTTGTGCACAATTAATTGATTTTGTTAGTAAATGAAGTGTGTATTTTATTATAGGATTGTAATAAGTTGTTTTTGGAAATGTTAAGATATTAATGAGAGATATTTTAGCATGAATTTAAAGATAAGCTTTGGATAAAGAGTTGATAGTAAATTCTGTTGAGGTAAGAAGATTGTTCTGGATTGTAGTTCTCATAGTATTTATGGAAATATGAATGGAGAAACCAAGAAAATTATGAGGATTTGCTGTAAAAGGAGAGTCAATTTTATTTCTATCAAGATGTTCCAGGATGATGATTTGGACTTGTTAAGCTGTAAAGAATATTCTTTAGTATAATCTTTAAGTACATTTACTAGATGAGGAATATTTTTTGAAGAGAGGAAGATAACAATATCATTCATATAGCAGATATGTTTGATGCATTTATTTATAGCAGGGGTGGGCAAACTTTTTTCGCTGAGGGCCCCATTGTCTTTCATAACACTTCTAGTGGGCTGCAAGTAACCTAGAAGTATTATTTGAAAACATAATTTTCATACAAATTTATTAAATATGTTTACATATATCAAAAAATCAATAACAAAATGCTCTAAAGGGTCATAATCCAGATTGAGACTACTAGTACCTATTCATAAAATTGCATATAAATTTGAATTTGACAAAACAAATCTATTCTTTGATTTGTTTATATTCAGACAGGAAATGTCTGTTCACAAATATATATTGAAGCAAACAGTATAAACATTTTTTGGCAAAGGTTTTTAAATTACAAAATTTTTGTGAATTGAGCAATGCTCAAAAATCAGTGAGGGTTATATTCATAAAAATTTCCTTCAGTCCATTATCTGATTGAAGATCTATCAATTCAAATTGCAAATCATCCAATACTGTTTCTACATTGATAGTAAATGGATAACAACAAATTAAGTTCATTTTCCAGTGATTTAGAATCGGCAGAATGCCTTGAAAACTTTTCTTAAATCAGACAACTGCTTACCATATTTCTTTGAACAAACTTGATTGATAGTCTACATGTGTAATATTGGAAAATGCACAAAATTTTGCTCATGGAGGTGTTTGGCCAAAAATTGTAATTTCACTTTGAAAGATTCATGTGCAAAAACATTTTTGTCTTTAAATTTAATGTTCAATTCATTTAATTTATTGAAAATGTCAACTGCAAAAGCAAAATCATTGTTTTTCATGTTAGTGACAAATTCACAATTAATGTCCTTTATTTGAAAGAAAAGCAAAATTTCTTGTCTCAGATTTCATACCCTTTTCAGAACACTGCCAAGGCTTAACCAATGTACATTATGATACAACACATCTAAATAATCACAATCCATTTCATCCAAGAAATTCCTGAACTGTCTGTGATTTAGTCCTCTTAACTCTGATGCACTACTGGATCAATCATGTTTAAAATCTAATGAAGATTTGCATAAGTTTTCTTGGTGAATTATACAATGCAATGATATTAAAGAATGATGTGGATGCTCTTCTTTCACTTTTTCATCAAGAAGCTTTATGAGTCCAACTGCCTTTCCTGTTAATGAAGGTGCAACATCGATTGTTATGCTTACCAATTTATTCAATGGTAATCTAGCTTTATTCAGACAATTTTCAAGGCATTCGTACAAACCTTTACTAGTTGTTGTATCCATCAATTATTCAAGTGGGAGCAACTCTTCATTAATTGCAAAATTATGATGAAATTCCTCTGATGAATACAAGCTGTTGTGCAGATTCTTTAATATCATTGTTCTGATCCATTACTAAAGAGTACCAATCAAATGATTTGTTAACCTTAACCAACTGTTTTAACAAATTTGAAATTGCATCTATAGGATGTACTATACTTCTTCTTGACAAATATATTGCTTCAATTTTTGTTTTAATTTCTGGGTAGATAATGCCAACAGTGGCAAGCATGCATTCCTTTAAAAAGTCACTTTCAGAAAATGATTTGTTACATTTTGGCAATGTTATACTCAAGTACAAAATAATTAGCTTTCATTGCACCAGCTAGTATGTCACTTTGTTTAACAAAAACATTTTGTTGCCGGTTTAAACTTTCTAATAAATCATTTGCCTTTTGCTGTTTTTCATTTTTTGATCAAGCGAAGAGTTCCAGGATCTTAATTTGAACGATTATTTATTTTACACATATAATGAAAACAAGTTAGGTTGATAGCTTCTACTCAATAAATTATATCTTTTATTATTACAGCATTTACGAAGTCAGCATAAAGAATAAAGAAAATAATTGAGAATATAAAAAAATTGACATTCATATTTATTTCATCACCTTTTAAAGTTGAATATAATTTTTTAATTTTAGCATTATTAGTTTTTCAAATCAACTAAATTTATTATTGATTTAGTTATTTTGAAGTGAGTTTGGTAATTATAAAATAAATTAAAAACAAAAAAAAAGTTTCAACTGGTGATGCATGATTAATTATTTTATCTTTAAACAGAAAAGGAAAATCTTTTTAGAAACAGATGAGAGAAGTTGGATAAAAAAAAATCTTTTAGCTGTTTAGCCTTAATCGTATTTTTTTAAAAAGGGGACAAATTTTTTAAAAATAAAAGTTACAAATAATTACTAACCTGCATTGTCTATTTTCAGTATTATGACTAACAAGTTGTTAGATAGTTAAATGCTAAAATCTAGCATATCTATACATTTTAAATAAGTTTGCTGTTCATATTTGATGTCTGATGTACTGGATTGAATGAAAATAGCAAAATAAGTACGAGAATAAAGACAATACATATTCCCAAGTGTTTACACTCTTTTATTTCAAAAGGTACTTGGGAAATGTTGGGATTTTTTATAGATCGTAAAGCAAGATCTTTCTTTAATAGAAGTGAAAAATCTTCCATTGTTATAAATTGACAAACATTTTAGCAAAAGTACTTTTGTGTTCGAATTTTCCCTTTGGTAAATTATATATTATTAATTAACACCTTTAACGAAAGAAAAAATAGAATATTATCTACAAATATCCCAAAAGCATTTATTTATTTGTTTCTCCCAATTTTTAATCTGTCAATAAAGATTTTGAAAATGTAACAATTTATTGAAGAGCATTTCAGTTCAAAGTTTACGTTTGCGATTTAAAAAAAAACAGGTTTTTATAAAAAAAAATTTTAAAAATTAGTTTCGTTGATTTGAAAATATTCACATTTACAAATCGAATTTTACTTTATTCTTAAAAATACAAATATATACATTATTTTTATTTAGCGTAAATGCTCATATTTTTTTCAATTATTAACTGGAAGATATCACATTACGTATTTTTTATCTATATGTAAAATCTGTATTATAATATATATAAATACGACATTTAAAAAATATATAAAAAAGTAAATACGACATTTTTAAACTTATAGGTGGGCCGCACAAATGCACGCCAGGGACTGCATGTGACCCGCGGGCCGTAGTGGTGAAATAGAAAAAGTGGCAAATAGGGTTTTAGTTGAGAAAATGCAGAAGAATAAAAGTAATAAAAAAATGAGAGTTAGTAAAAGCGTTAAAGAGAGGAAATAAGCATGCAGAGAATATAAGTATGCTATTAAGAACAAAGAAAGTGAAAACGATATTAATGCTAAATGGGGAAAGTACTTAGAAAAGAAGAAGTTGACTAAAATGGATAATTATAGAGAGAGGATGAAGTTGAATACTAAATTGTTGGAGGATATTAATAAAAGTGGAAGAGATGAGAGTAAAAAATTTTGGAACTACATTAAAAGGAGAAATGTAGGGGGAGAGAGAGAGATAGTATTAATAAATGGTGAAGGAATAGAGTGTAGCTCTAGAGAAGAGTTAGAGAGAATCTTAAATAGATATGTAATGGATATAAAAAAGATGTTAGATGTGAAGGACTTAGTGATAGAAAACATGAAAGCATTTAGTAATGGGAATATTAGGTTCACAAAAAATGAACTGAATGAGGCAGGGAAGAGAATGAAAAGTGGAAAGGCGAGAGGTTTAGATGGATGGGTAGCAGAGATGGTAATGAATTTAGGGCATAGAGCAAAAGTAAAGTTATCATGTTTTCATAAGATGGCACAGAAGATAGTTTTTCCGGGTAATTGAAATAATACAAGAGTAAGATTATTATTTAAAGGAAAGGGTAAGGATCATAGAAAGTTAAATAATTATAGACCGGTAGCGGTAACATCAGTTTTATATAAAGTTTTCTTATATATGGTGGCTGAAAGAATTGTAAAATAAATGGAAGAGAATAATGTAGTGAGGGAAATGCAAGGAGGTTTTAGGTCATATAGGCATATAGAAGATAGTTTATTTATAGTTACACAACTTATGGATATGAGTAGGAAATCAGGTAGATCGTTATGTATGAGTTTTATAGATATAGCGAAGGCATATGATAGAGTAAATAGAAATAGATTATGGGTAAGGTTAGCAAATTTGGGAATGGATGAAGCTTTAGTAAATATTATTAAGAAATTATATGAAAATAATTACTATACTTACCAATTAGGGGATATAGAATCAGTTTAAGTTAAAAATGGGGTGGGATTAAGGTAAGGATGCCCTATGTCACTTATTTTGTTTTTGTTGTATTTGAATGAAATGGAGAAAGCAATAGAAAGTCTAGGAAGATGGATAGAGATACCATTAATAGGTGGCAAGGGAGTATATATATTTGGCAGGGTCTTTTTTTTTGCAGATATTTTTTTGTGTGCAGAAAGAGAAGATATGGAAGTTATGCTGAGAACATGTGCAAAGGTGGGTAAAGAGATGGGGATTAAATTTAGTGAAGAAAAATCAAATATAATGATGATTAATAATGGGGAAAGAGAAGATGCAGAATTTTTATTGGGGGATATAAAGTTAAGTGTGGTGGATAGATATAGTTATTTGGGAATCATCTTAAGTAAACAGGAAAATTGATTGGTTGAATGGGAGAAAAAAATTGGTAAATGAAGTAAAGAAAAGAAAGGATTTAGTAAAGAAATCAACAGTGTTTTCATATAATAAATATGATGTAGCTAGAATTGTATGGAAGGGAGTTAAAGTAGCAGGGTTAACATATGGTAATGATGCGTTATGTGTTAGTTAAAGGGTATTAGATTACTTAGAGAAAGTACAAAGGGAAGTAGAAAGACATGCATTAGATGCAGAGGTATGGACAGCAAAGGAGGCAATTCAATGAGAAATGGGATGGGCAAGTTTTTATATGAGAGATGCAAAAAGTAAAATGAAAATGTTTGGTAGGTTGCAGTTTATGGATAATAAAAGAATAGCCAAAATAGTATTTAATTGGGTTATGAGTAAAGGGCAGGCTACAAGATGGGTGAGAAAGGTAATGCAGTATGCAAAGGATTTGGATAAAGAATTTATATTAGTATACTTGTATAAAAAGTGGGAAGATTGTGTTAGGAGGATTGTTGATTATTATAGTGGTAAGGAAAGGGATAAAAGAATAGATGCATTAATAAAGAATAGGGAGTTGGAGAGATGGAGAACTAGTATGGAGAGTAAAAAGAGTTTAAGCATATATAGATGTAAACAGAACATCGGGTGCAAGTTAATTTATGATAATAGTAAGGAAAGTAGCTTATTGCTTAAGAATGGAATGGGATCTTTAGCAACAAGAGAATATACATGTAAATGGAAAAATATGGGTGATTTAGTCTGCAAATTGTGTAAGGAAGATATAGAAAATATTAGGCATCCATCCATTGACTGAATGCAAATGCTTGAAAGCAGAAAAGGGTACAAATAATAAAGTTATAAGAGAATAAATATGAACAAAGTGATTCTACAGAGAGTGGGTTATTAGTTTTTATGCTGGGTTTGGGAAAAGATAAGGGGGATTTAGATATAAAGGCCATAAGGTTGACAAAGATTGTGTTGTGGAAATGGAATGACACAGATTATGGGAAAGCTTAGGGTGGGGAATGGAAGGGGAAAATAAAGTGGCTAACAGATTTCTTTGGGCAGAGTTTCTGAGCGATTCCTGACTCTGTTTAAGGAGAAGTCACAGTACATCACATCACATTACATCAGTTGCCCACCCCTGATTTATAGTGTTGATTTGAATTCCTGAAAATTTTCTTTCAATGTTTAAAAAGAAGGTTAAAAGCTAAGGGATGTTTTACCATTTAATGTAATGAAAATTTGTCAGTAAGTAAGTTTGTATATGAGAGAGTTGGAATGTTAGTTTTTTTAACATTGTAATAATTTATCTATTGGTATCAAGTCAAAGGCAGTGAAGGTGTCTAATTGAATTGCAATAGGCCCAGCCTTTCTGGAGATTCTTACCATATCTATAATAATTTTGCAAAAAAAACTGCTTCAGAAGTTGAGAATTCTTTCATGGAAAATTGGAATGGTGATATTGAATTCAGAAGTATAGGTTGCATCTTATTTTTTATAAGTGATTTAATCATTTTGATTAGGAATGGTGTCATAGAGATAGGTCATAAATTGTTTAAAGGAGAGGGAATAGTGTTTTATTTAAGAAAGGGAACTATAGAAATGGCATAATTGATCAATAATATGTATTTGGTGGCAAGGTGATTTAGAAGTTTATATATAATAGGAAGGGTGAAGTGACTGAGGTGTGTCAATACACACTTGGGGATAGCATGTGGTCCAGGATGTGTACTTTCGGATATTGATTTTAATTTGAGATATTTTATGTTTTAGGATAACATAATTGGCATCACTGTGTCCAAATAGGAAAGGAGTAATTTTTTTTTTTTTTATTATATTGTAATTTTTCTTTGAAGTAAAAAAAATGTGAGGAGCATATTTTCTCCAGATATTAGTTGGATGTTCTTTATAAGAGATGGAGTTAGTTTTTTACTTTTGTAGCCTAGGGCCTATCTGATATAGCCTTTGAAGCAATTATGGGGCTGTGCTAAAAAAATCTTTTGATTTTTTAATTGGCAAATATTCTGCTAATCTAAGCTGTGTTTTTTTTATGTTTAAGTGTAAAGATAAAAGAAATATTTTTTTATTACAGAGGGTACTTTTTAATTTTTGGTGAAGAATGTCTAATTCTTTTTTTTAAGTGTCATTGCATCAGCTGGGACGCAAACCCACAACTCGGGCAACTGCCTGCAAGTGCAAGGCAGTCGCGCTGACCTCTCGACCACCAATGCAAGATGGTGTCTAATTCTTTTACTACAGATGTAGGAGATTTACTTTTTTTTATGTAAAAATTGATGATAGAGAAAATGATGTTCACAAAGGAAATCCAAGCACCTTTTGCAGTTAGTAATATGTTTATTTTCTTAATGTAAATGTATATTTCAGATAATACTGCCTCTAGGGTTGAGGCTTTTAGTAGTAATTTGATAGCATTATTACGGTGAAGGATTGTTTGATATTGGAAATCAATGTCTATATTGACATTTAGGGGTAAATGGTCAGAAAAGGTAACAGGTATAAGAGGTGGTTTGATAATGAAATGAAGATAAGGTGAGTAGAATAGTAAGTCAATTAGGGAGGAGTGTTTTTTTGGTGAAAAAGGATATAAAATTTTTAGGAAAAAAATATTTCAGCACTTGTTACATTTTTACCGATCAAGTGTAGATATTTGGAAACAAAATCATTATAAGAAATATTAAAGTCTTTTAAAAGTATAGTTGGGTGAGGGTTAGTAAATAAAATTAGATTGATATGATTATCTAATGTTAGTATTAATTCAGTTGTATTGATAAGTAAATAGTTACAATGTTGATTACAAAAACATTATGGTATAGAGTGATAATACTCATGTTTTCATTAAGAAATTTTAAAATATTGAAAGGGAGATTTCTAATGTATTAATATTCTAACTCCTGCAGCAGCAATAATGGAATGGGAAAGTCTAAGAAAATCATATCTACCTAGATATCTTTGAGGATCTGGGTTGCTATTGAGGAAATGTTTAGTTTCAGTGAATAGTAGGATGTGACGAGAAAATTTATTAATCTAATTACTAATTGCAAAAAGACGTTATGAGGAGTTAATACCTCGTACATTTATTTCTGTGATGTTGAGCTACATATATAAAGTGTGTGTGTAAATTAGGTGGAATTTATATTAAACAGGGTTGGTTATAAAGATTAGAAAGATAGGTAATTGTAAATAAATAAAATTTAAATTAATATAAATCTTTCCAGGAATATTCCTGGAAAGAAAATTAATATAATGCCATGATTTACTAATTGTAAGTAGTTTTCCACAGATATTTTGATAAAGTATGGAATTATTAGTCTGGCTTAGTCTAAGCTTCATAAAGTCTTCTATTAAATGCTTATTTTCATTAAAAGTCTTTTGTCTATCCATTTCCATTTTGAAGGTCTTTTAATGGAGGGTTTTCTTAAATATTTGTTTTATCAGTTAGATGACAATTTAAAATAGGGAGTAAGACTTCATTTTTATTGCAGGATTCTGGGGTACTGATTATTATATATATATATATATATATAATATATATATATATATATATATATATATATATATATATATATATATATATATATGGAATAGTTAGGCTATTGGAAGGTTTTGATTTGTTTTTGACCTTGATGATCTTTTATGAATAACTCCTGCCATCAAGTTATTTTTCTTGGGGATAATTGAGTTATATCCTCTTTGCCTTGACTAGCCATGTGTGGAAGCCTCACTATCAGCAGTCTCCAGATAATTTTGTATATTTTGAGGTTCTTTTATGAGTGAATGGACAGTTGGATGGATCATTTTCATTTATTTTGGAGTTAGTATAGCCAGATCCGGCTATTTTTATTTACTAAAGAGGTTTTCTTTTTTTTTGGATGTTTAGGATTGATTTTCTTATTTTTAGTTGAAATAAAATATTCTTCATCACTGGAACATTTAAAAATATTTTTAAAAATAGTTTGTGTGCTGGTATCCATTTCTATGTCTGATAGTGATTGCTTGCTTATAATCTCTGTAATGTTGGAAAGGGGACTATTTTCTATGGTGGTTGGTAGATTATATATACTATTTTTTTTCCATGGATGATGTGTAATCTTGTGGTGTCTTTTCTGAAAGTTGCTGAAACCATTTGGAATTGTTTTTGAATAAGACTTTCTGATATAATAGTCCTGAAGCACTGGTGTGATTTATGATTTTTTAAGCCACCTTAGCTACAGAAACATTCTGGGCATTCTTTAATCAAATGAGTTCTTGATTTGCAGAAGAAGCATTGTGGTTAAATATCTTTGAATATGATAATTAGAGATGATGTTTCAGTTGAGTGCAATGTGGGTATGTCTATTGGCTGGAAATTATTGTTGAGAGTTAAATTGAATATTGCAGTGTTAGTGAGCATTGGTACAATTGTTCTTTTTTCTAGGAGATATTTAAAATTTGAAATTTTTCCATATTTGTTGGATAATTCCTGTAAATCGTGTGCTGTGAACTTGATGTGACAATTTTTGATTTGCCCTGCTAAAATGTTTGTTCTGTTTATATCAATGTAGCAATATATCAATGTTTTTTTTCCCTTCAAATATCTGCCTTTGGATAGCATTGTGAAATTTCTAAGATGATGTATTATTTGGATGTTCCAGTATTTGGTAAATTAAATTCCATAATTTTTGTTCTGTTAGCAGAGTTTAAAATTTCTTTGTAGGGAATGTCATGATTTTAGTATCTAAGTTATTGAAATAATGGCGTTTTTTTTTTTCCATTATGAAACTAATGAAAAGATTTTAGTATGTCGATAGGACTTGATTCATTAAAATTTTGACATATAATATTATAGTTTTCTGCAGTTAATTTTAAAAATTCATCATTATTTTTATCATGTGAACTAATTTCAGTTTCTAAATCATTACTAATATTTAAAAAACAAACCAGCTATATTCTCTTTATTTAAAATAATTTTTTTCTTTTTCTAAATGTGACTTATTTTTAACTATTAGCTTAGCTAATGTTTCTTCCTTTTGGATATTTCTTTTAATTTTTGATATAGATCAGTGCTTCTTAAACTTTTTTTTATTCATGACCCTTTTTTATCATGAGATTTTTTTGTGACACCAGATATTAAATATAAAATAGATATAGAAATAAATATTCCCATAAATAATGTATTTCTTTGGTAAACAATATACATATGAAAATAAGTAATTTTAGGATTTGTTTTAAGTATACAAAAATTAATGAAAGAAAATCACATTTTAATAAAATGGATGTGCTTGTTTTTTTGTTGCATAAGAAATTAAATCTTGGTAAAATATTTGATACCGCTGGACATAAAGCATCTTCAATGTTTTTCAGCGTTGAACGCTATTTGGATTTAATATACATTAACGCTGAAAAAGTTATTTCACATAAGTATGTGGTGTTGAATTGCAGAAGAACATTTAATGCCATTTCAGAAATTGTGGGAAATTCAGTCTAGCTCCAATCCAGAATTCAGTTAAGGATTTTTGTGGAAAGTCAAGTTTTAAGTTTGAGTCAATCAATAGCTCAGCAAATTTCTCTTGGGCTTTATATGGCAGGCGATTAATTTCATCAATGTCAAACAAAAATGAGCTTTGAATCCAAGTTAACTTTTTGAAAGCTAAATTCAATATGAAGTATTTGCAAAACTGTGTTTCTAGGGTTTTTAAGTGATCTATAATAATTTTTGCAATTAAAGTTTTATAATTTATTTTTTTTTCAATTTATAAAATTGTCGATAGTCTAAAACATTTCCAATGAATCATTTTCCACCCTATTCTTCCAAATGTTGATCTTTTTAATAAAACCTCAATTTATCATTCAAAGTAAAAAATATTGCTATTTTTTTCTTGAAGAGATAAGTTAAGATCATTTAGCTTCTCAAAAATATCAGATAAATAACCCAGCTTTGATAACCATAAGTCATTTTGAAAAAGAGCAGCAAGATCAGATTTTTGTGCGGTTAAAAGTACAATAATTTCTTCCTTTAATAACAATACTCTTTTAAAACTTCACCCTCTTGACATCCATCTTACTTCTGTATGTAATAATAAATTTTTGTATTCAGAGACCAGGTCTTTACAAAGATTTGAAAATAAACGGCTGTTAAGGGCACAGTTTTTAATAAAGTTTATAATTTTGATAGTATCCTGAAGCACATCATTCAATTTCATTACTAATTTTTTGCTGCAAGGGCAGTGTATAAAAGTTACATGATTATTACCAGAAGCTTTAACAAATGATTTAAAAACAATATTTTCACCAGTCATTGCTTTTTCCTCATGTGTGCTTACTCCAAAGCAATTTTTCCATTCTAAACCTTCAGTTTTAAAAAATTTGTCTCATTTATTATATATATATCTTCCCCTCTTGTATGTTCTTCCAAAGAAAAACAAAATAACAATTCTTCCTTAGTGTTTTCTTTATAAATGTATCTGACAATTGAGCTATTTTTGAAATATCAGTTGTTTCATCCAACTGAATTGTAAATATTGGGCTTTCTTTAAGTCTAGTAATAAGGTGCTCAAATTGGTCATTGCTAATTTCAGGAATTCTATTAGTGCCAATGTCATTTGACAAGAAATTTTCCAAATTTCATCACCATATTTACTTCCATGAAGTATTTCTATCATTTTAATAGCAGCAGGTAATATAAGATCTTCTCCAATGGTGTATGGCTTTTTATTTTTAACAATCAGATATGAAACTTCATATGATGCGAGTAAATATTTTTCATTAACAGTTATAAATTTCTAAAAATATTGTTTTCTTTACTTGAAGTTTTTAACAGTTGTTCAAAATATTTGTTTGGTTTATTGACATATGAAGGATGCTTGGATTCAAAATGCCTTTTTAATTTTGATGGTTTCATACTCTCCATAAACAAAACATTATTGCAAATTAAAAGAAGAGGTTGTTCATTACCATTACAGTTGTTGAATGTAAAGCCAAATTGGAGAAATATCATCATATTTTCTTTTTCGCATCTTAGATGCCTCTTTCTGATTATGAGATCCTGCTTGAAGAGACTTAGTAGCATTGTCATCTGCACCATTACCTTTGATACTCAAGTTCAACCATTTATCCATGCATAAAAAGTACTTTTATCCTAAAATATATATAAAATAACAATGCTTATTAGTTAGCAGAGACACCAAGTGGCAGCCATGTTTTTTGTTTAATTATACAAAGCATATTTACTCTCTATTTTTTAATATCCCTATGTGTTTTATTTTTTAATATTTAAAAAATATCAATAAATCAATTATAAATTACTGTTAGGTTTAAAAAATAGGAATATGTTTTTACTTGTTAATAAATAAATGACAGTAAGTTTCAAATAAAAAATAAATTTTTATAATAACTAATAGGATGATAAATTTTAAATAAAAAAAATGAGAAAAAAAGTATACAAGCATTTTTATATTTAAAAAATAACATTTTTTATAATATTTATTCAAATAAATACTAACTTTAGTCAAGTAAAACAATAAAATACAATATTGTATTGTTATTGTGATGTGGACACTTGTTGAAATGAAACCGAAACAAATAACTTGACTAGAAATGCATTATATAATCATAGTGGCACCAACCTTATTCTCGCAACTGCAGCATATATTTTGATTCTGAAATAACTTATGTACCAAAATTGCAATGCAACACTACTATTATGATGCATTTAGTTTTATTTTTCTATATGTAAATACAATTTACAGTTCAACTTGGCCATCCTAACGATTTTATAATTGCGCTGTACAGAAAACATAATATATTAAAGATAATGAAGGGATTGTGACTAATATTTCTTTACATTCATGTATCTGAATTAAATTTTCATGACCCCAACTGTTCACTTCACAACCTACAGTTTAAGAAATGCTGATCTAGATTCTAGAGCATTTTTTCAATTTGCTATTCTGTGGAATTGTTTACAGAGACAGTCTGTCTATTGTCTGAAAATTTCCTCCCTTTTTCATGCTAACAAAGCTATTACTGCTTTCTTGAATATTTTTTCCTTCATTTTGAATTTGAAAAATAAGATTCTTTGGCATTTTAAAGAAAGATATTTTTTTTAAAAAAAAACCTTTCCATATTAATATTTTTAGCTCAGAATGAGCATACCTGAAACTTTAGAAGTAGTTCTATCTTCTGATATATATAGTAATCTTGTTGGGAAAAATCATTAAAATTAAATACTTTTTAGGAGTTGAAATGTGAAAGCACCACCTGGTGACTGCTGCTGCTACTACTACTACTACTGATAATAATAATCACAGTTGTTCATCTATCAACAACTCAGGTAAAAAGCTTCAGTTCTGTTTGCTTAAAATTCATTTAAAGCTTTCATTTGATAAGATAAAATTCTTATCTCTTATTACAAAATTTTGTCTTCAATTGCTAATAACTCATTTATTAAATATTTTTACATTTGGTATTCAAAATTTACAAAATAAATAATTTGTTTAATGATAATTTGGTGATTAATATAGTGTGACTGAGCTGTCACATGACCAGGTTGCTGGTACCAATTTCTTTAACACTGATTTCCAAAGTTCAAAGATAATACAAACATATGCTTATGTGGTTTTCTGAAGGTTTGTGATGATGGTGTTTTAGTTGTATTTTTATATGGGGCTATTTCCATCATCTAATATGCATAGTGATTGTCTTTAGAAAAATGTAACTTTATTTAAATATTCCAAATATTGTACATTCAACTGTTAGTAATAGCACATCAAATAGGTTAGTATATGCACAATGTTTCGAGAGGTATTATTCTCCGCTCTTCTTCAGGTGTTGCTGGTCTGACCAGTAACAGTACTAACATGGTATTCAAACCTGGGTCCTTAGATTCTTGATTATTGAACTTTAAGGTAACACTCTAACCAACTGAGCCATCCTGCCAGCGGAAACAGTCAATAGATATTTCATATACTTATGATGTGCTATTGCTAACAGTTGAATGTATTTGGAATATTTAAATGAAGTTAAATTTTTCTAAAGAGAATCAATACATACATTAGATGATGGAAATAGTTTAATATAAAAATACAACTAGAACACCACCATTGCAAGCCTTCATAGGAAAACCCTAAGTATTCGGTATGGACCCGATAGTATATCAACCTTTAGACATTATGAAAAATTATGACTAAAGCTGGCCAAAATAGAAAATCATTTAATTTTCTTATGTAAATGTAAATCTAAAGGAATAATTCCTAAAGGTTTGCAACTAAAACCTCCAGATCATTCTCAGAGAGCAGAGAAAAATACTCAGAGAGTAAGCTCTGTTAAGAGAAAGGATAAATGCTCAAAGGTCTTTTAAGTATCACATAATGCATTCCATTAATAATTGTAGAATGTTTTCTAAAAAATAACCTTACTGATGATGACTACATGAGAGTTTTTCAAGCAGTAAGAAAATCATATTCTACATTACATGGACAAATAAAAGAATGCCAAAAGAAGAAACTTGTTAACCTACATGGGTCTATCAAAAATCATAATGTACCAAGCAATGTAACAACTTCATTTATTAAAAATCTCAGTTCTAAACATCTAGCAGATATTGAAATTTTTGTTCTTGAAAGAGGATTAAACTTTCCCATAACACCATCTAATATCACTTTATTAGATATAATGGCAGCCACTGAGGAAGTCACTCAAAAATTGCCTTTAGAAGAAGCAGCAGAATTGCACTGGAGAATAAAAAAAACACTTGACAAGTAACAAAAATTGAAGTCAAACATATCCTATGGGGAGAGGAAAGCAATTAAATCTCTCAAAGTAGATAAATCTATAATTATTCTGGTAATTATAATGTAATCGGATTAGCCACTTGATGGCATTGTTGGCAGTCAGAAACAATACAATACAATGTTTGGGGCCACTTTTTTTTTTGTTTTTGGTTATTAATTTATTGATTGCTATAACTTTTTTTTCATGCCTTTTTATTAAAAAAGTTGTTTAATTTTAATTTTGTATTTAGTAAACGACAATCTTTTTTTTATTTTTAAATCGCTGTTTTTGGACAAAGCTGCTACTCTGCGATGTCTATTTAGCGATATCTTTCGCCTAATTATTGGTAAACGACAACCTTTTTTTTATTTTTAAATCGCTGTTTTTGGACAAAGCTGCTACTCTGCGATGTCTTTCGCTAATTATTGCTTTCTACATAACAAAACAACTGTGTAGGGTTAGGATTAATTTTAGGGTTAGTTAGGGTTAGTTTAGGATTAGGTTTAGGGTTAGTTTTAGGGTTAGTTAGGGTTAATTTTAGGGTTAGTTTAGGGTTAGTGTTCTGTTGTTTGTAATGCTAAAATAAAAGATATCAAAATCGCAACCATAGGACAAAAGAAAGAAACTCAAACTTTTTTAAACAACAACAAACACATATAAATGTCTTATTTACTTATTAAACATGTTTATAATATGTGCTTTCTATGAAATTTACAAAAAATCATGTATATTTTTTTTGGACAACAGAAATACTCGGCTTCTGTTGTCAGCAACTGCGGAAAAAGTTGATCGCCATCCATTTTATCAACTACGTGGTATTTCATGTGAAAACAAGATTTTGCATGCGATATCGGCCGAATTCTTTTTTACCTACCCTCGGCAAGCTTTTACACCTTACATATTCTCTAAACAAAGGTGTGGCCATTTAGAAAATTACTATAAATTCATGTTTATTAAATAAATTATAAATACAAATATTGTGTATCGTATATTGTAAAAATTTGACTAATCCAACTAAACACACATATATATCAAACTGTAAACAAAAGATAAGTGTGTGGATTCACAATAACTGTCGCGAAGCAGAAATAAGCTGTATTATTTCTGCATTACACATCATAAATGGCCTTCTAATGGCTAAGACAAACATAGAAGTTTTCTATAGCCGTAAGTCAGCCTTATAAACGGCATTTGTTAGGTGTTTTGGCGAGCCAGAATACCATCAAGTGGCCAAGCCCAATTACATTATAAGTACCATTATTCTCCCTGCTAGCAAAGGCAATGCAATAGTTGCAATAGATACAACTTATTATGACAGAAAAATACAACAACTCCTCACAGTAGGTCAATATAGTGAACCGGGTGGTGTTTTACTCAGATTGATATAGTAAACAAAATCTATTGTGCACTTTAACTCTTTAAATAAAAATACTTATGAAAGCAAAATTATAATCTTTTCATACAAAAATATGATACAATTATAACTTACATATTTGCTCTTCACCAATGCAATTTAAATATTGCTCCACCATGGTTCCTTTGACAGAGAAAAATAATGCTTAAAATGCACCTGTGACCAAGCCAGGAATATATATAAAATATATATAACTGAACACTTTTGAAGGACACAGATTTTCTCGGCTGCATGAATTCAACACCTATCATTCAAATCACTTTTTTTTTGGAGTAAACCCCGGGCATCAGTCAATTATCCATAGATAAATGACCCACTTTGAATGATTGACAAACTAATTCAGTGCCTAAGATATCCCAACTAGCTCAATCAAAAGGATAATATAATATATTGTTACTTTATTTAGTGGTAAAAGAATTAACTGACAAAATTAAGCTTAAAGATAATTTATTTAACTAAATATTTATTATTGTAAAGTTTAAACTCTTTTTATAAAAACTTAATTAGACAATGATAGTTACATATAATAACCACACACATTCTTAATTTATACACTAAATAGAATATAACAAAGCATTAAATAATACATGGCATTTAAAAACACATACATCAATAGTTCTTTATGCATGCTATAGAGTTCATTTATTAATTGACTCTGGAGGCTTTAAGGATTGCAATGGCTACATTAATTAGAAATGCAAATAAGAAAATGTTATTTATTACCTAGGATTTCAGAATGTGGATACTTCTTGCAATTTGTTGTGAAATTTATTTCCAATAGGATTTTGTCTTCTTGCTGGTTGCTGCCTCACATGAAAATCTTTACAACCAGTTGGATTTGAGGTTTTTGTGGAGGTTTCTATGCTTATTATCTCATGGCACTATTCTTTAAAATAGTTATACATCCCAGGTGGTTTTTTAAGTTGCTAGGAAGGCACCACTTTTACCGGACAGACCACTGTTTCATCAAACTCAAGCTGGGATCTAGTCATATGTTTCCAATGTTGATTAACACTGCATGATTGTAAAACTGACTGATGAACTGATTTAATCTGACTGTGATATGTACTGATAGATTGAACTCAACTGATTGCAAACTCAACTGATTGACCGATGAAAACCTGAACTATTTATGTGATGACCTGTTGTCACTTTGTTAAATCATTTTTATGTCCACCAGCTATATTTGTTGTTGAAATTCCTCCACTGTTTTTGATTACATCCCTTTGATAAGATTTCAATCCTATTGTCAGTTGGTAGCCATTGCTAATTTGTTGTTTTGTGGATTTTTAATTAGTAGCCATTGCAAATTCCATTCTTTTATGTAGCTTTTAGTATATACAATCCTTGAGGGAATTCCTTTTAATTTATAACTTTCATTTATTCTTTAATATTTAGCACACACATATTTACTTTATCAACAAGCACACATTTTGCTATATTTAAAATCAACTTGTCATTTACACACATATATATTTCTAAAATCAACTCACTGTAAATGAGATATTTTTAATTTATATAAAAGATTTATAAACAAGATATTTTTAATTTATATAAAAGATTTATATTTTAAGCTTTTAGTTTCAAGTTGTCTTTCCTTTTTTTTCTTTAATATTTTAAATGAAAAAAAAGAATACCTTCAATTACTTGAAAAAAAAAGATTTATTCTTGAACTGCCATACTTTAACTTTTATTTACTTTTTAAAACTTTAAGTTAATTTTCCTCCCTATTTTAATCAATCTTTAAACTTTTAGTTTTGACATTTCTAAAGCAAACCCTCTCCCCCTTCTAATTATTTGTACTTTTACAGATAATAACTCTTTAAATTTTTATAAATTTATTTCAAACAAAATGTTTTTCTTTGTTTATAATTCAATTATTGATGGACAACTTATTGATTTTATTATTCATTATCAATTTTAAACTTTATGTTGTTTATGAAATTGTTTATTTTAATAATTTTAGACAAAAATCATTATATATATACAGCTAAGATATCAGTACAATAGAAAAGTGGCAAAAAATTTGATCTCGAGTACAAGCATTACTCAGAAAGCATCACAGGTACTTCACCATAATATCATATTTCAGCAAAATTCCTCATCTTTATGGTCTATCTAAAATCCATAAGATCATATTCCATTAATACCTATTGTTAGTTATAGAGATTCACCTCACCAAAATTTGGCAAGATTTCTTCTCAAAGTTCTAAGCCCTTTGGCTTACCAAGACCTAGTCCTTTGTCAGGTATTCTAGATACTTTGCAGAATTAATCAAGAAAATGAAAATTGAAAGAACTGATTTACTGGTAAAGATTAAATGGTGATAGCAGTTTACAAACCAGAACAGCTCTCCCTATTGATAGTATAATGGAACTATTAACATTCTGTATAAAAACAACATATTTTCAATATAACACAGAATTCTTCCAAAAAAATAGAGGAATGGCTATGCACTCACCACTGTCTCCCTGATTAGCAATATTTACATGGAAGAACTTAAAATCACAGCCATAAAAACTAATTCATAACCACCTAAAGTTTGACTTCACTATGTGGATGATAAATTTGTTGTATGGCCATATGGTGAAGCACTGCTACAAACATTCTGGAAACACATCAACAACATATCGCCTTTCAATTAAATTTACAACATAATCAGAACAAGAATAAAAATTGGCATTTTTAGATGTTCCTATGACAAGACTCCCTCCTGGCAAAATCAAAACTACAGTTTACCAAAAACCTTCACATATAGCAAAATATCTAGCCTACACATCCAATCACACCAGAAACACAAAACATGGAGTTTATACTATCACTATGAAACAGAGCAAAAGACATTTGTTCAGAAACCAGCAATTTGGAAAAAAGATCTATATAAAACAAACTCTTATGTAAAATGGTTATCCAACAGCTGTTATTAAGAAAACATTAAATAGACAACAAAAAGAATCATCAAGAGAAAAGACAATTATTGGTACTGTAGTGTATCCATACATTCCAAAAATAGCAGACAAATTAAGGAAAATCTGCAATCAGTATAGCATCAGAACAGCTTTCCAGAGACATATCACACTATGAGGAATTCTAATATCTACAAAACCTAAACCTGAAATGCTGAAAAGAAAAAACTGCATTTATGAAACACCATGCAAATGTGGAAGAACATATTGCTGAGACTAGTTATCCTATTGAAAAATGCTTGCAAGAATATAAACTGATGAACAGAATAGAGAAAACAGATGTGTCTAAGGTAGCAGACCACGTATGTACCAATGAACATATATATTCAATTGGGAAAATACAAAAATATTGGAGAGAAGAAAAGATACAAAGAAGAAAATTTAAAGAAGCTGCTCACATGACAATGGCAAAAAAAATCCCATAAGCCAACATATATACATATTAAACCACTAAACATCACATGATCACTATCTCATACTAGCACAATAATTGTTATTAAACAATTCAAAACAAAACAACACTCTCCATATAGTAGTGCCATCTTGTGCTAACAAGAGCAATCAATGGATGCCAGAAGGCTTGTGCATAAAATCCCTATCTAGTGCCTACTCATCCAATATCCCCAGACTAGTTTCTGGCTTGTGGCCTTCATCAGTGAGGAGCCTTGGATCTGAGAGCACTGCACCTAGATCTTAGGATCTAATGCAACCCTCCAGCACCCACCTTTTAACTCTATTTAACTACAAAACTATGAGAATGAAATTGAAAACACTATTAATATTTTCAATCCAAGCTCAATAGCTTATATAGTCATATGGGTCTAAACTCAATTCAGTACCCATACATTTTGGTGTCTTTGGCTCTTTAACAACCATAGCCACCACTATCCTATTAGGCAGGATTGGTGTTTTGAATTGTTTAATAACAATTATTGTGCTAGTATGAGATAGTGATCATGTGATGTTTAGTGGTTTAACACCAATCCTGCCTAATAGGATAGTGGTGGCTATGGTTGTTAAAGAGCCAAAGACACCAAAATGTATGGGTACTGAATTGAGTTCAGACCCATATGACTATATAAGCTATTGAGCTTGGATTGAAAATATTAATAGTGTTTTCAATTTCATTCTCATAGTTTTGTAGTTAAATAGAGTTAAAAGGTGGGTGCTGGAGGGTTGCATTAGATCCTAAGATCTAGGTGCAGTGCTCTCAGATCCAAGGCTCCTCACTGATGAAGGCCACAAGCCAGACTAGTCTGGGGATATTGGATGAGTAGGCACTAGATAGGGATTTTATGCACAAGCCTTCTGGCATCCATTGATTGCTCTTGTTAGCACAAGATGGCACTACTATATGGAGAGTGTTGTTTTGTTTTGAATTGTTTAATATATACATATTGTATGGAAATCACTAATCAACTTTGCTCTTAGGAAAAAGTGGAGAAATCAGGAGGAACCTCATGGATAAGTATATGTAATTTCTACTGACTGTTGCCTTTGGAATGATGGCTCAGTTGGTTATAAAGTTCAATAATCAAAAATCTAAGGACCCAGGTTCAAATCCCATGCTAGTAGCAACACCTGAAGAATAGGGGAGAATAATACCTCTTGAAACACAGTGCATATACTAACCTGTTTGATGTGCTATTACTAACAATTGAATGTATTTGGAATATTTAAATAAAATTAAATTTTTCTAAAGACAATCAATACACATATTAGATGATGGAAATAGTCCAATATAAAAATATAAACATGCTAATGTTACTAAAATTAACCTTCAACATATCAATAGGAAAATTAATAATAATTAAATAGATATTAATAACAAAAGTAACAATATTTCATCTATTTTCAAGACAGCTCCAAGATATAGAAAAACCACACCCAGTGACATCAGAGAACTAAACTTCCAATATCCAAGAAGCACTATCTCACCTATATACAGTTTTGAACACAGATGCTCTTATGATAACCAATAATAGGTTCAACAATTCAATTTCAAGAGGATTATTTGCAATTTTTTAAAATATTTTTTCTACTAGATCCATAATTCTATCTGCTACAGACATCAACATTTCTCTATATAAATTTCCTAGGCAATTATTATTTGATGCAATATCCTTGCATGGGCCATGGGATACAATTGCATATATTGCTGACCATCCATATCCCAAGTACAGTTTTTTCAGATCACACAGAGAGTCAAATTTACAGACATCAACATTTCTCTATATAAATTTCCTAGGCAATTATTATTTGATGCAATATCCTTGCATGGGCCATGGGATACAATTGCACATATTGCTGACCATCCATATCCCAAGTACAGTTTTTTCAGATCACACAGAGAGTCAAATTTCAAACAAATAAAAACACTTGGAAACTTTATCTTAATTATGATGGAACCAAATCACTACAACTGTATCACAGGCATACTCAAAAACACCTATTTAGGATACACCTTTCAAGATTTGTAGGCTATGATGCAACCATTTGGCAAAGTTCTAGATTTTCATCCCATATATCTAAAGGATACCCTTTATACCCATCCCTAGTAACAGCTATTACAACTACACCATGATATTGATCCAAACATAATTCCAACACATCCTTTGATCAAAAAGCTATCTTATGCCTATATATCAGAGAAGTGAAACCCCAGTGCTACTCCTATCACCAGCGGGGTCATTTAGTGGTGCCATATGTTAATCTCCAAATTTCATTTTGAAGAAAAACAGCTGATCACCTAAATCTCCAAGTCACCAAAGAACAGTCAATAGCAAATCTTTCCATGATTACATCTGTAAATAACCAAAAGTTTTTCATCCACATACTACCTATCCTATATATTCATCCACCCTCAACCTTACTCCATCATCTATTGATTTGACATTCCTTGAGGCAGATAGTAATAATGATAATTATGCCAACTCAATTGATATACAAACAATCCCTTATTGAGATAATATTGTTTCCAAAACTTCTCCTAATGCAACATTCGAAGCCAACATTATCTCAAATAAAATTAATACTGCTCCAAAAGCTCTTATTTATAATCATATTCATAATAAAACTTCAATATATATCATGGAGACAATTTTTCCACATTTTCCATATATACCAGCCATCCCCCCTCCCCAACACTTCTAATGATATAAAAAGAAAGCCTGGACATCCTCTCAAAAAGACTCTACAACTTAAAAAACTAAAACAGATATGGCTAACCTGTTGATGCTAGAAATGGATTCTGCTGGAAATGGATTCTGTAGAAAACAATCATACCTTCATACAAACTGAATGCCCCTTAGCTGACTTCATATATCAATCTATCTCTACCTTCCATAAACAATAAATATACTCAACATCTAGACTGGAAACATTGGTAGCTATTGATCAACCACCATTATAAATTATAATTTTATAACCAGACCTTCCTGACAATGTTAAGATTTTGCACACACCCTCACTGACAACTAGAATTAATTACCAAACCCCTGATAAATGAAACTAAAAATTACTGCACTTAATGTTCAAAGTATCATCTCAGTGTCTAAAATTTTTCAATTAAAGAAGTGAATAAGCAATACACAACCTCAAATGCTTGGATTGCTTGTGATGAAAATATACAATGGATCCCATATTGACCCTGCTGGTTATACCAATAGACAGAGTCTATGTCTGCTCCATGAACACATCTTCACCATCAGCTGAAACTGATATTGTTATCACTTCTAGTTCATCATTCAAGATTATTTACACAGATTTGAATCTTTTAATCACCACATTTAAGTATTATATTTGTATATATCTCTCCTGATAATGCTATTATTTCAGCCCTTATTCTGACAACTCCTTACTTGCCTCTGTTTTAATGGGAGATTTTAATCTTGATTACCAAACATTCATATCAAAATGGCTTCATCTAATAACTTTTTCACTTATGAATGGTCATAGCTTTTTGCCTTCCAACTCTATCATATTCCATAAGCTGCATGCCTCACACATAGACCTTTCCTTTTACTCAGCAATTCTATATCATTTAATTCAACTTGACCTTAATTATATTCCTTTCTCTGACCACCCTTGGCAATCTCTCATCCTGAATCTTGACAAACTACACATTGCAGCAATTCATTTGCATAAAACCATTTTAGTTCTTTTACCCTCATATATCCTAGGGTTCTTATTTTCTGAAACATATATTATGTTATGGAAATGGGAACAAATAAAACTTGATCCAGTCCAAAAATATATCTCCTTTATACATATATCATTCAATATCCAACATCTTACACACAGTTCACCTTTCTGACTTCTGGTATTGGTCAATGAGTTGCATGCGCAGATTACATTAAAGAATCCTGCAGATCATATTCACCAACAGGTACACACACTTTCCCAGGCTTATCAAAAACCTCTAACCAACTTAAAGAATACTTTGCCATTAATAAAAAAATTTCTTACTCATCAACATACATGGAACCAGGGATATATTCACTGGGCCATCCATCCACACTAAAAGTTCCTATATGTATGCAGGCTATAACATGATCAATCTTATATACCAATATTTCAAGCAGAAAGTTACAAATCCACAATAAATCCACTCCATCTTCAGACTCATATCACCCAGGTCCCAATGAATCCCTGCTTTTGTTTTTGCCCATCTTAGGCACTTTATTGCATTATACCTCTGTGACCTAGAAAATTATCTATCCTAAAGGATATATGATATTGAAGGCCTATATCCAATCTCAACGGTACCATTTATGAAAAAACAGGCTTAACCTCTACTCTTGCCAACCTTCATTCAATTTCCATGGGCCCACTGAGAATAAAGATACTGGAAAAAGTTGTAAAGTATCATTTAGCCTAATTTCCAACATGCAGTTTGAAAAAAGGGCTCTTTTGCTATACATCCTGCTCTGATGTTTAAAACAGAATTGAACTCAGTTCAAGACTGAAAAAAGTATGCTCCAATTGCAGTTCTGCTAGATATTGAGTCTGCATTTGATTCTGAGTCTATTCCCATTTTGATTGATATGCTAAATAACACTACCATTCCAACTACTCTGCTTTACTTAATTACCAACTTACTGTAGAACAGAGTGATACATATCACTCTTAAATGGGAAAAGTTCACCTTCATTCACCTCTATGCAGTCCATCTCCCAAGGCTCACTTCTTAGTGGACTGCTCTTCATTTTCTACAAAAATCTCCTATTAATATATATACAACAGACATTTTCAGGCATTCAAATTATACATACCAATACATTCCATGCATAGCATACATGGATCATGTCACTGTCTTCCTGCCATCTTGTAAGCATCTCACCACATTGCAAAGCATCTTCTATCAATATACTGCCACATATAAACTTAAATTTATTATGAGTAAAACAGCAGCATGGTCTATATACAACAAACGATATACTCAAATATTCCAGGGAAAAGGTAATCCCTTTCTTAGACTTCCCAGGCTCATTTACAATGAAGAACACCTTACAAAATAAGCTTAAAGAAAATTCCACACAGATTATCAACTCCCTCTCTAAAGCTTAACTCTATCTATATGCCAAAATTCACATATACTTATAATGACTAAGATTACATATTATTTGCCTATTGTTAAATTTTCAAAATCATTTAATTCCACCATCTCCTCCCTCTGCAATAAGCTACTATGGGACAAAAAGTCAGTTTCAATCTCAGCTAAGAGACTTAGTCACTCCCCCATTAATAATGGTCTGGGCCTCCACAGCATCCAAGTGTTCTATATACAAAAAAACCATAAATGTGCATCAATTGTTCAAAAGTTCCCAGCACTATGATCACTGTTACAAATAATTGCTATGGATAGACCTCCCCCTATATCAGCTTCATTTCTCATCACATTATACCAATCAAACCTATCAGTAAACAACCGATCAATATTCTTCATGACTAATAAATACACATACTGGAAAACATGCTATACTATATTCGGAAGCCAACATAAATTATCTTTCTACCAATATTGGTATCAATAACCGCCAGCTACTCTGATCCTTCAAAAATCCCTGGAGCCTAATTTTTTTGATTTCCTAGTTCATCTTAATCTGCATGCATTGCTAACATTGCATTTTCTCAAATCCATTCTGCACCTTATATAATATGACAGAGGAAACTCAACAACAACTCTTTCAAAAGTGACAAGTCCTCAACCAAATCAGGACTATCATGCTAAATACATACAAGTGACCACTTGCATCTACACAACACCTACTTTCAATCTAAGCAAAGGGTACCATCTCCCATAGCATGTGCAATAACTTTCACTCTTTATGCCTTCTGGTGCACTCACTGTATCTTCACCATTGGCAACAACACTAGAAGACACCCAGATATATTCATTAATAAGCTCCAACAAATCAAGATCTGGGACAACAATACTGCACCCCTAGATAATTTTGCTGCCACCTAGTCACTACTAAAACAATTAACCAATCTCTAGTAGGGAATAATCCAATAATAACCACATTGAAAAGCTTTCAATGATACCATCCATTACTCTCAACAAACCTCACCTTTACTAACTGCCTTCAACACCATTTACCATCAAACTACAGAATTTACACTGCATCTATCGCAATCTACCTGCTGTCACCATATTTTTTCTACGGCATCTATAGCTTCCTTTTATGCTACATGAATTATAAGTTATCTCCCTAGTATACTACAAGATTACAAATAAAAAAACAATAATTAAGATTAATTTAGTGAATGTAAATAACTTTCAATATCATGCCAAATTTTATAATCTTAAGTCATCTAGCTATTTATCTATGAAATTTATAGTGAACATTTTTTTAAGACTTTAATGATTAAACTTGATATCCATTTCTGTATCAAAATTAGTAGCAACATTTGTAAAAAAAAAAAAAATATCTTGAATCTGATTATTGTAACTGTTGAAATTTAACCTGTACAACATGATTGCTATGTAATCTAAAAAATTAATAAAGATTATTGTTGAAACATCATCATCATACATCATTATCATAACAATAATAATAATAACAACAACAACAATAATAATAATTGAATGATCATCATACATCATTATCATAACAATAATAATAATAACAACAACAACAATAATAATAATTGAATGATTTATTGCTTGGGAGTTCATAAAAAGTTCAAATACTAAAAGGAATATAGCTGGGCCATGATCTATGAATCTTGAATTTCGGCAACCATTGCACCAAAATATGCAACAAAATATATTATTGAAAGGCAAGATGATGACATATTTCAGAAAGAAAAAAAATTATTACAGAAAAAGTTAAAAGTTATATTACAAGATGTAATTACTGAAAAAAATCCTGGTAACATTAGGGAGGGAGGGAGAATGGGTGGCTTAGCCTAAGTGAAGAAAGCACATAATATTGAAAAATATATCAGAAATTATTAACAAATTTTAAATGTGTGTTTAAATATTCTAGTGATAATGGTGATTTCTAAAATTATAAAATGGCATTCATAATACATAAACAAACTGTTTTAATGCGAAAAAAATCCCTCATACAACTTTATAAAAAATAGATATATTTTATCTTGAATAAAAATTTGAAGTATATAAAATAAGAATAAATTTAATTATTTCAAATGCAATAAAAATGATTAATAATCATTTGTGTATTTGTAGAATGATAATTATTTAATAAATTGTTTTTCTCTTCACCAATAAAAATTGTAATTATACATATGCGATTTTTTCGCATGCGTTAGTGAAGCTGTGAGATTGGAATACTAAATCTCGAAAGCGCTAAGCAGGTATATTAAACAGTATAGTATAATTACAGCTTCACAAACGCATGCGAAAAAATCGCATATGTATAATGATAATTATTGTGAATGAATGACCTGAAAATATGGCTCTTGTGAATTAAGTTTAGATGAAAACATAAGGTTAATTTCCATATTTCAAAAATTTTGTGATAAAATTATTTTTCATACAAACAATGATAATTAAAAAATTAATATTTGAGTTTAACATATAAACGTATTCATTGCAGTTATATAAATAGTAAGAGGTTATATCAATAAATGAAAAACCCATTTTTATATATCAAGAATTGCTAAAATTAAATAATACCATATATTTATTTTCCAAACTTCCTTAACAGATTTAACAAATTATATTTAATATATTAGTTGTTAATAATCTTCTATTATACAAAATGCATGAAAAACTATATTTTTGTATTTTTTGTCAGCTGCTTTTAAATGATATTCAAGAGAAAAAAGAAAGTATTTAAAGGAATATTTTTGATTTAGCTATTTTGACTAAGATGAAGGATTAAAGACGATAAATCATTAACTATATTAAATTAATGAACATACAAATAATTAATGATTAAAATGAATTAAGATTGCAATTCTTTTGAATAGTTTTGAGAATTAATTTTTTTTTTTTTCTGACAAAATTAGGAAGACTAATTTTAGACAGATTAAAAAAAGAGAAGAATTTTTTAAATAGAGTACATAGCATATACAATTTGTTGATATTATTACTATCTGTAAAGAAAATTATAATCAAGTTATTGTAATTTTTTTTGTTTTAAATAATGTTTATATTTTGCTAATGTATAGAATGAATTGTTAAAATCTTCAAGATCTGGAAAATACCATTGCTATTCTTGAATCTATTATGAATTGTTAAGAAAAACAATGCTACCTCTGCCCATCTATGTGTATAGTGACCAGGAAATACTTTGTAATGTATCCAGCAACTAGTAAAATAAGTACATGTATCTGAATTCAAATTGATAATTTTCATGAAAATTTTAAATGATTGAAAGAAATATTAAGAGATTCATATCTCTTGTAATGAAATGTTACAAAATGAATCACAGCTCTTTAAAGATCTAGAAAATTCTGACTAATTTGTCAAGCATTGGTAACCAAGAGGTCAGCACAGCCGCCTTGCAAGCAGCGTCTTGCAGACAGTTGTCATGGGGTCACTTCCGGCTGATGCTTTGACATATGAAAAATAAAAATAGAAACTGCAGAAAACAAAACTTTATTATTCATGCTGAAAAATATGATTTCTTTTATAAATCTGGTGAGTGTAGATATAATTCTAAAATAACTATAAAGAAATTATCAATTTTTAAATTAGATTTCTAAATGAAGATCACCTGAATCAGGCGAAGGATCTTTAGAGCGTATCTATACATTTCACTTTCATTGTGTTTCTCAATATGTATTCTATAATGGCATAAAAATTCGTCAACTGTGAATTTAAACGTTTGTGCATATTTATCTACTTTTTTAGTTTTGTTAGATATAGAAAATTACTTGTAGGAATATTCTGTGTATTTTAATATATTTATTGTGTGCAGTATCTGATAACAGCATACAGTGTTTAATTACAATTTTAAATTTGTATTGAATAAGTTAAATATTACTTTTCTTTGTAAAATATTTGCATTTATAATGCTTTTGATAATATATCTTAGTAAAATATTGTTGAATTCTGGCACTTCAAAAATGAATTTGATGCATTTGAAGAATAGATGGTGATATTAAGCTAAGTACTGGCAAAAAAAAATGGTTTGCAAAAGTGCAAGAAGATAACACTAGTTATTAAAACAGGCAAAAACTCACTATATGTATTGTTTATTGGTTTAAGATAACACTACCTTAGTAACTTCAGAATCTGAGAATAATGAACAAGATACTATGTTAAAGAAGAAAAATGTGAAAATAAGTTGCAAAAAATAAAAACAGCTATTGGATGAGCATTTATAATTAAAAAAAGCATACTACTGCTGTCCTAGAGCATCAAAAAGAAAAAAAACTGATATGTATGCTGGAAATATCATAAACATTGTATTGAACATGTTAAGAAGTTGTGCCAAAAATTTAGTTACATTTTAAAAATAATATTAATTTATATTTTTCTTAATTCCTTTTAGAAACATGCAAGTATTAGTTCATTTTTATTAATAAAAATATATATAACCTTTAAAAATGGTTATTTTATTGTATATTACCTATGCAATATTTGATACATTGCATATAGTAATTGTGTACTTTTTATAGTCATAGCAGTTGAGGTTTAACTCAACCAATAGATGTTGGTAAACCTGCCCTTGATTATTATAAATCAAAAAAGATTTCAGACTCGGAGAGTATACTCTAATAGAGTTTTTAAAAAAAGATAGAATGAGAAAATCAGACCTTGGTTGACTAAACAATTCACTCATATAATTCATCTAATTAGAAATTTCAAAATTTGACTTAACAGCAAGTTTCATAGAAATTATTATAAATATAACACTGATCTAAAATGTTATCATCCCATTATAATGCCTTTTATATGCTCTTTGAAATAATCTTAACAACAATTATGTTAACAGTTGAAAGTTATCTGCAAGTTCTCAATGAACAGTGCTGCTAGAAATTTTCTCTAACTACTCATATAGGAATATGATTTTCAAAATATACTAAAGGATTATGTTATTTTTATCAATTCTATCTGTTGCCTATATCTTGAGAAAAGAAATATTTTAAAGTATCTAAAATTCATGATAACCATTAAGTTACTTGATGAAATGCTATTCAATAGATAATTTCAAGTGATTCAAAACAATGATATTAGCAAATACAAAGAAGGTAGAAAAATAATATCTATTACTAATAACCTTAAGTAAAAAATCCTTTCATTAAATATTCTTAAAACAAGGAATGAAATGTTTGGAAAAACTGAGGTTTTAGTTCTAATCCTATAAAGAGTATATGTTCAACAAAAATTAAAGTGATTTTCATGTGAATCAAAAGATTGAAAGCATGAGCTCATACTATTTACAAAGAAACATAGACCGTAACTTAATTTATTTTTATCTGTTAAAAGATAGATTTAACAAAATCATGCAATAATATAATAATAATCAAATGGTTTATCTCTTAGGATTTCATAAAAAATTTGAACATTGGAAGTGACAGATGTAACTGTGAACTTAAGATCTGTATGTAACATGCCACTCTATCACTGTACCAAAGCACACAGAATATAAAAAGTTATGAAACACATATTTTAAAAATAGTTTCATTAACATTTACATATTCTATTACTGAATAATATATTACTAAACATCACATGATCACTATCTCATACTAGCACATAATTGTTATTAAACAATTCAAAACAAAGCAAAACTCTCCATATAGTAGTGCCATCTTGTGCTAACAAGAGCAATCAATGGATGCCAGAAGGCTTGTGCATAAAATCCCTATCTAATGCCTACTCATCCAATATCCCCAGACTAGTTTCTGGCTTGTGGCCTTCATCAGTGAGGAGCCTTGGATCTGAGAGCACTGCACCTAGATCTTAGGATTTGATACAACCCTCCAGCACCATCTTTTAACTCTATTTAACTACAAAACCATGAGAATGAAATTGAAAACACAATTAATATTTTAAATCCAAGCTCAATAGCTTACATAGTCATATGGTCTGCATTAGATCCTAAGATCTAGGTGCAGTGCTCTCAGATCCAAGGCTCCTCACTGATGAAGGCCACAAGCCAGAAACTAGTCTGGGGATATTGGATGAGTAGGCACTAGATAGAGATTTTATGCACAAACCTTCTGGCATCCATTGATTGCTCTTGTTAGCACAAGATGGCACTACTATATGGAGAGTTTTACTTTACATTACTGGAAAAAAAGTTTTCATATCAAACTTCTGGATTAAATATTACTAAGGGAAATATTGAATCATTCAAACGTACTATCTTGCAGTTGCTATCTATCCTTTCACATAATATGATATCAGGTAAAAGACAAATAGATCTTATTTAGCACTAACTTATAGTTTAAGTGATTTACTTTAATTGGGTGTTGTCTTAAAAACCGAAAAAAGCATATATTGAGAACAGGTTTTATGTGATTTAAATTTCCAGGACCCAAAATAAAACCAGTTTTGCATAATATTTCCTGATATTGGAGTTCATTAATAGATTCAAAATCATCTACTATTGCTGTAATTATTTATATGCTTCAGAAATTAAAGCAGCCTCTGAATTATGTAATTGGGGATTATTATTAGTAGTTATGACTACCCAATTCTTGCATATAATGGCATCAGAATGAAAGGCATTCATAAAACTATGCATTAATCTATCTTTTGATAGGAATTTGCATGTTTTTTTTTTTACATATGAAAAAATCTACTATTATAATAAACAAAAATATATAACAATTTTCAATTATATTGAATTTTAGTTTTTCCTTCATTAAGTATTGTATAAATACAACATTATAGTTACAAATATATTGAAAGGATATCTTTACAATCTACCTTTATCACTCACTACCAAATCCAGCTCTTTTTTTTTTTTTGTAGTTAATAACCAACTAAACTTATATTTTCAATTATAAAATACATAACGCCATACTTATATATATATATATACAACAAATATATATATTATTATATTGCGAAAGGATCAAAACAAAACGATTTTGCTTATCTTTTAGAAAGATGAAAACCCCAATCAAAAGAAAATGTTAATTAACCATCATACTAATATGTGTGCGTATTACAATAAATGTAATATCTGTATGTTTGACTTGATTTTAAATGGCCTCGGACTAAGGAATCATGGTAACAACCCAATGTCAAAACAGTAATCAAATACGGAAGATAAAAAAACAATTCTAATACGTGATTTTTCTTCACTTATAATCAAGATAATACAAGTAACAATAAGCATATATATATATAGATGAATAAAGAACTAAAATGCAAGCACATTAAACAATGAAAGTCGAGGACAATAATAAAAATGAACTTAATTCTTTTCAGTCATCTTTCTGCCTTTTTCCAAATAATCCGTATAAAAAATCGAATGTTGCAATATTAAGAAAATGGATAGTTCATTCTAACACTTCAAAATATTTGCTGAGTTGTGATATAGCCGATTACAAGAAAACATAATTATTAATTAAATATTCATGCAATTAAGTAAATTAAAATAATGGATTTAGATAAAGGTTTGATATAAAAAGTACCATGCTTTTCTTCAAATTCAAATAAAAGAATGGATTACAATGATAATACAGTATTTATGTATATAATTTCACTCACATAAAGTCATTTAATAACAAACTTCGAATTAAGAAACTTTCAATTATTAATTTGTTGAAAAACTATGTTTGCCGGCTAACTCAATAATGTTGTAGGGCTTAAGTGTTCATCAGCCCTTACCGGAGTAAGCGCAATGAATTAATGTTTAAGTGTGTAATGCCGCCAAAAATCTCAAATGCTAGGACTAAAGCTTACAGATGGATATAAAAGGAAAAACAACAATAGTATATATGCCACTGAGGAGTCTTCATGAGGAATGCATGACCTATCATAGCAGCCTGACTGAAATAATGATGGACTACATAACAGAGACATTAACTGTTAACTCCTAAATCTCACATCAGTCACCATGAAGAAATATTAATTTGTTACATGATATTTTTTTTGTGTTCTTAGATTTATGTGTTATTGTATATATATATTACTTCCGTATTTGGAAACCGAGATCTCTTTAACTTGGAAGATTTCATTGTAGTTAAATATGAGGAAACATGGGGAAGAAAGTTGTTAGTTTAAATAATTTTTTGTTTAATAAAATTTAGGAAATCCTCCATTTATAGTGATATGACATTCATTTTGATTACTATTAATATTCTTACCAAAATATGGGATAGAGATAAGATTTTTATTTATTACTATTCCATATAAAAAGGAAATATAAAATATTGACAGTATAGAATTTATGTTGTTTATTTTTCTTTTGTTAATTAACAGTTGTTGATGCATGTTTATTCAGTATGAACGATTAACATTCCGCATGAATTGTCTTTTCCATTTTTCTACATGTTAAGAAGGCGTTCTTTTAGAGAGAGAAAATGTTACTATTGGAATTAAACCCAGTAGTTATGTAAAATATCTTCATTTATATGATTAATTAGTTAGTTAATTTCACCATCAATACAATATAGAATTAATGATTTTATTTTTTTTATTGTTACATTTATTTACTTTATATATAACGAGAGTTTATTCATGTATATCTATTAGGGAAAGAATTGGTTTAATGAATATCTTTAATTATCAATATGATAGGCATACATACCTAATACTTACGTATGTATATAATTATTTTTTTATTTTGTTAAGAAGTTTGTCAATTTTATATTATGTTTGTAAATAAACATTATTAGTTTAGTTCTCATTAAATGGTCTCTAGTTTATCAAGGTCATTTCTTTCCCATTCATCAATCGATCATCATACATACATACACACAGATTTTTTTTATACACATTATAATAGGATTAAATGAGTGTTATAGTAGATTTATGATAAATAAAAGCATACCATAATTCCTAAGATAAATTTATCACTGAAGAGAGTAAATCGCAACATTTTCCTTGGGTTCAAATTCTAAGGCATATGTGGAATCTGAAAAAGGGATGAGATATAGATGAACTAACCTAAATTGTGTCTGAATTTAATGTGAGAAATAAAAGCTAGCCCATTAGAAGTAGACATGATCATTGATTAGTTACTTCATCACATCATTATTAATGTCCTACCCAAAGATCCTAGATTTGACAGTAGTTAGATGTAATCCCTCTCATCTAATGGAAAAAACCAAATCGTCACATATTTTGACGCAGCCAGCCGCAGAGAAGTCACCACCAGATTCCATTACAATAATAAAAAAATTTAGTCTTATACTTAAAATTTATTAATGAAATTTAATTATTATTTTTCTTTGTCTTAGTTATTTCAATCCAACATATAAATCTAACATTGTCATTCGAGTTTTAATGAATTTGAGAAAGATTCAGATTAAACAGAATAAATTAGTGCCAGAAATATCACTTTCAATTTTCAAGAATGCAGTTTATATTATCAGATAGATAATTTTTAAAAACATTTTGTCTTTAGTGTATTTTCCATACATAAATTGCAAAATTTATGCAATTTATAATTTCTTCTGCCCTACATTAACTTAAATATAGTATGTCAATAGTTCTCTGTGTTAAAAATTATAGGTTAAAATAATTTAGAGATATATATGTAACCAGATTATTCGTAAAAAGTGTAATGGACTTAATACTTATAATAGCTTTTATTTAAAATGTCTTATTATCATTTACTTCTATTTAAAAAATTAATAGTAGTTGATTCAGAAGAAAATAGTCACGATTGTAATTATTAAGGATACATATATAACCAGATTATTATTTGTAAAATCTATAATATTTTAGTAGCTACATATTAAAAAAATTGGAGTTAATACTTTATCATTTCTTACTTAAAAAGTAATAGAAGCTAAATCAATGGAAGAAATAGTCACATGATAATTTAAGTCAAAGCATTACTGTTGAAAAAAATAATATTGTATAAGGACTTTTAATTCTGAGTAAAGTTCAATTAACGTTTTTTTTATCAATAAAAACTTTTTTTTAATATTCCTAAATAGCAATGAAAAGAGTGTAATATTTTATTACTTTTAAATTACCGGAACATTCTTTAATAATAGAAAACTAATTAAGTATTTATATTATTATAAAATTTGAAGTTTAATTAAAATATAAATCCTATGTGAAAAAAATATTGCATCAGGATTATGATCTGTTAATAAGGGACGCAATAAAATATTTCAAAAAATGATGAAATCATAAAAAAAATTTTACATTTCTATGATGCTGATTTTGGCGCCAAAGAAAAGAATAAAAGTTCACCATATTTATTTATTTCATTATTTGTTTTTGTTTTGCCTTATGTGTTTTAAGTCAATAATAGAGTGGCTCAAAAACGAAGACTTCTAGTCAATTTCTAAATGAGAAAAGCAAAAAAAAATGTTGATTTATTGAACAGAATTACTATGTTCAACCTGATTTATAGGGCATGAATTGTCATATAATTTTGAGTAACAGATCATACATGTAAACAGAATTATATATCATTTAGTCATCATAGTTTATTTATTAAACTTATTAGTTTATTTATGAGCATAAAACACAGCATACAAATACATATTATACATAAAAGCAGCCCACCCCTATTCTACACCAAGAATTTTCAATGGCAACCAAGGTGGTTACCACCTAAGATGATTATATAAACACTAAAGATTGACACTTAATTGAAGCAGATAGAGCTTTTCATTTCATATAAGTTTAAATAAACACCATTAAACAGGCAAATAAAACCTGTTTTGAAAGCAAACTAACAAACAACCATTTTTTTTTTACTTTCAACTGCACTGAAACTAATTACAGTACTGAAATAATAAAACTGACATTTGCACAAGTTTGGTTAATAAATACATGAAAGGCGCACATGCATACTCAACACCAATAATCTTTTTCATTAATAAAAGGTTGCTTTGATAGCAGGTTGAAGATTTTTAGTATTGGATGGGCAGGGGCTGTTTTTATGTACTTATATGAAATATTTATGCATAAAAAATGGCATATATAAATAAAATATTATTTATTTTTGCAAATATGCACAGATTTTTTTCACTTTAATAACATTCCCTTTATTGGTGAAATTTACTATAGAAATTCGCTGAAGAGATTATCCAAAAATTATAGATAAATGAGAATAGAATTTGTATGCAAATAAAGCTAGCTTGATACAAATTAGATCAGATATATATTTATCCCTTGGTAAATGAAGAAGAGGGAGGAAGTAGTTAAAATGATTAAAGTGGATTAAAGTTAGTGTTAATTTGAAGTGATAACAGATCAGGGAGTAAAGTCTGATCAATGGTAGACAACAGATCGACTAGCAGTGATTAATGTTTAAAATGGAATAGTTGCAAGCAAGAAGCAATTACTTGTTTGTGTATTGAAAAGGTTATTACTAGAGAAGAGTAATTAACTGAAGCTTAACCAAACCGCAAGACAAATTGGAAATGGAGATGGTTAATATCTAACGTAAAAATTGTGTGTGCTGAAGTAAGCACTGATATTGTAAACTTTAATAAATTTATTCTATACATGAAATTAGATATAATTATTTGTGCTTCAAGAGACATTTGATTTGAAAAGGCAAATAATTAATAACTGGGTTACTCCTGATGTGGAACAAGATTATTTTCACCCAAGGAAAATAAACAGCATGTGAATATTAATGTACCATTACCTTTTTATGTTGTTTTTACCGCATTATTATTTGTTATTAATTAAATCTTGTTATATATACATTTCAAAGTATATTGTTTCTTTATTTAGCTGCCTGACTGGTCTTTAGAGACTCTCAGGACACAGCAGTTGGTCCAGTAATGAAGGATTTGACAGAATTGCTACAGGATTTACAGAATAACTTCTACTGTGAATAATAAAATATGGCAGCACTATGTTCCGCAATCCATGAATTCAATGTAAACAATATAGACTTATGGGAAAGTTATGCAGAACATATAGAGTATTATATGTTTATAAATAAAGTGGAAGATGAGCATCTCAAAGTGTTGACCGTTCTTGATTTTGCAAGTCAAGACATTATACAGCTTGAAAATAGACAGACTGATCCCAAACATCTGGAGGAACTTCAATATAATAAAGTTATACAAATATTAAATGGATATTTCACTCAAGAGTTTCGAAATGGATAACACAGCTGAGATTGAGAAATCAAAAACAACTACCACATGAAAAATATATGGACTACAATTTAACTCAAAGGAAGCTGGCTAAACACTGTGAATTTGGTCCAGAAATATATGCTGTGTTATTGGAACAACTATATAGCATAGAAGATGAAAATTTCCAAAAAATATTGCTGAGTGATCCTAACCTAAATTACGTAAGAGCTGTGGAAAATGTGTTGCCCAAGAAGCTTTACAAAATAATGCATTGGAGTTCATAGAGCCACAACAGTTGAGGAAAGTTTCACTAATAAATCAAAAAGTAGTGAAACTTATTACAGAGCCCTTTAGTGATAAAAAAGAGTGAAAGTGATATTGTTATGGTAAATCCAGACACTTTACAAGCAAGTGTAAACATAAAAATTATAGAAATTGTAATAAAAAAATGTCATTTAGCAGCAGTCTGTCATTTTAGGTAGAGCAGAGCTACTAACTTTGTAAAAGCAGACTAGAAATCTGAAGGAAGAGAAAATTATGAGAAGATTAGTATAAAGAGCCAAATAGCAGAGAAATTGACCACATATTTTTAGGTTCAGTTATTTGCAGTCAAACAGTAAAAATGGAATTGAGCAGCATAGTCATTCTATCGATGATATCTCACAGAGATTGGATTAAAATTAGAAAGTGTAAAAGAAAGATGACACTTCAATATATAGGTGTGATAGCTATAGTTATAAATGGTAATAAAATTGATATTCAAGGAAAAGTGGTAGTGCTTGTAAAATTAATTTCTAGTGTGAAATGGCTCACACTTTACATAGTAAATAAAAACTTCAATCCATTGTTAATGTAAATATGAATAATAAGTTGTTAAACTCCAGAGCTTTAAATACTGGTAGTGCAGCTGTAGCAAATTGGGTGTGGAAAAAATCTAGGACTTCTTGGACTCGACTAACAAAGCTAGTACTACCCACTTATAAAAATAATGTTCAAAGTTGGGACAAGTTTCTAGTAGGAGAAAAAACATGGATCCCAACTTATTTAATTGTAAAAGTCCATCAGGCAAAATAGTCAAAGTAATATCAAAGAATGTAAGAATAGTAAAACTACAGAATGTTGGGAGTTGAAAAGACATGTTAAACACCTTTGCCATTGTAATGAGGATACTTTGCCAGCATATTCATCTAAATAAATCTTTAGAGAAAGAATTAGAGAAAAAATATTTTACTGATTCAGACAAAGTTAATATAATTGTTGATAAACAGGTGTTTGAATGGAAAGAAAATAAAGGGGAAATTATTTCAAAAGAAGAAAAGAAAGTTATTCCCAAAACTCTGACAAGTTTAAAGACAGTAATAAATTAAGTCCGTATTTCTAGAGTAGGGGGAGGGGTGAAATGTCTGCACATAAAACTATATGTAAATAAAAGATTATTTATTTTGTAAATTCAGATGGATTTCTTCACTTTAATAACATTTCATTTATTGGAAAAATTTACTCTAGATATTCGCTAGAGAGATCATCCCAAAATTATAGATTAAATTAGAATTGAATTTCTATGCAAATAAAACTAGTTGCAAACAAATTAGATCGTATATATATTTATCCCCTGGTAAATGAAGAAGACGGAGGAAGCAAATGGTTAGACTGGATTAAAGTTAGTTTTGATTTGAAATGGTAACAGATCAGCAGTAAAGAATGATCCATGGTAGACTAGTAGTGACTAGTAGTGATTAATGTTTAAAGGTTGCAAGCAAGCAGTTACTTGTTTGTATATTGGAAAGGTTATCACTAGCAAAAAGTAATTAACTGAAGCTTAACCAAACCGCAAGAGACAAATTGGAAACGAAAATGCTTAATATATAACGTATAAATTATGTGTGCTGATTTAAGAACTAATATTGTGAACTTTAATATATTTATTCTATATGTGAAATTATATATGCTTATTTGTGTTTCAAGAGACATTTGATTTGGAACCATAAATAATTAATCACTGGATTACTCCTGGTGTGGAACAAGACCCTTTTCACCTGAGGAAAATAAAATGCAAGTGAATATTAATGAATTATTATTACCTTTTTATGTTGTTTTTACCACATTATTATTTGTTATTAAATAAATCTTGTTATATATACATTTTGAAATATATTGTTTCTTTATTTGGCTCCCTGACTAATCATTAGAGGTCTTCAGGATACAGCACAAACCAATTTAGCTTTAAATAAATATCAGCTGCTATCTTATTAATAATTAGGTTCAATGTAATTTGAAAGTTAAAAATGACTATTTGTTCGTTTGCTTTCAAAATAGATTTTGTTTGTTTGTTTAATGGGATTTATTTACATTTCTATCAATTAAAAATCTCATTTTGTTTCAACAGATGCCAAACTTCAATGTTTTATATCTATCATTTAGACCATAGAGATGGTAACCACCTTTTTCATTAATAAAAAGTTGCTTTGACAGCAGATTGAAAATTCATAGGGGGGAGTCTAAATCCCAGCTTTGTTATCTTAATAATAATTAGTTTCAGTGCGGTTTAAAAGTCAAAAATGACTACTTGTAAGTCACCTTTCAAAACAGAAATTATTTGCCTGTTTAATGAGGTTTATTTAAACTTCTGTGAATTAAAAATCTCAGTCTATTTCAGTCAAAAATCAATCTTTAGCATTTATATAATTAACTTAGATAATTGAGAAAGTGGTAACGATCTTTTTCATTGATAAATGTTGCTTTGTTAGCAGATTGATGATTTTTAGTGTTGTACAGGCATGGGTTACTTTTTTATATTTATACACCAATCTAGCTTTAAATAAATACCAACTTTATTATTTTAATAATAATTGTTTCAGAACAGTGTGATAGTTAAAAGAAACTTTTTATTAGTTTGCTTTCAAAATATTTTTTATTTGCCTGTTTAATGGGGTTTATTTAAACTTTTATGAATGAAAAGTCTCAATCTGTTTATCTTAAATATCTATATAATCATTTCAGACCATAAAGGGAATACTCACTAAATCATTTGCATTGACAGGAGATTAAAAATTGTGTTGAATAGGCTTGTGCTACTTTCTTGTATATTTGTAAACCAATACCAGTTTTGATATATATGTAAACAAAATGATCCAGTTATATCCATGTATAATTTATTGAAAATATATATATCTGTAGTCTGTGAAAATCTTTAATGTAATATATTGTACACATTCCAATTTGGCGCAATAGTGTGTGCATAAAATAAAATAAATCATCATCACATTTTTTTATAGGAGGGGAAGCTGTAGGGCATCAAGTTCAAATTCTACATGACCAAGTACTCAAACTCTCAGAAGGAGAGTGGGAGAAATATTTGTTTCTCTTTCAATTCAACTTTGTATTAGTAAAAGAGGATAACATATACTTTGAATGGTTTAGTAGTTGTACTTAAAAGTTAGAATTTTAAAACACATATAAATAATTGTCTCTAGATACAAACTCTATAAATCATTTTTCTAAGTTTGCTTGTTAATCTCTTTTTTTTTTTAAAGTTAATTTATATCTAATAGATTATAATATTCTTTTTTTAATAATGCTTTGATTTTAATACATGTCATTACTAATTTATTTTATAAATTTTAATACTAATGATATTACCAATCTATAGCTTTCAGATCATTTAGACTGTTTTTGAGAAGCTGGTTTTATATATTTAAATATGGATGAGCATGTGCATGTATATACAAATACAAAGCATAAACATTTACATATATATTAAGAGTCTTTAAATAATTTGTATTTTCTGTGTGAAAAATTATTTTTCTTCTTGTACATCATTTAAATCCAGTTTTTCATTATTTTATGTGAAAGTGTCAGTAAAAGTTTTGCACTAATGTCCAACTGGTCTCCATAGGTCTTGAGATATGTATAAAAGGTCAATTTCATGTGAGAAATGTGGGGGGATGAGAACAGTAACTCATTAATAAGCTATTAAATCTTACAGAGGCCAGACCATTTGGACCACTCCAAATAATAATTTTTTTTAAAAAGTCAATTCAAAAATTTTTTTTATCCAGATATCTTAATATGAATGGCAATGGGTTTTATTAACAAAAATATGTGTGATGTCATCAACAAATAAGACAGTAGGGGAGAATAAATATGATTGCCTTTGAAAACCACACATTAATATTTTTTTTTATTTGAAGGTTTCTACAAACTTATGGCTAAGAAAGATATTTTTTAAGGACTCCAATGGCCTATCCAAAGTTCTTATGCACATTGGAAGAGGAGTTTAAATCTAAAAAGTATTTCAAACATCTTGTGATTGATCTTCAAAAATGAAAGAAGAAGCAAACTTTGCTAATATTATTGCCTCACTTGTGCTGCTGCTGAATTCAAATAGAAACACACAAAGTAAATGCTTAAATTTATATTAAACCATGCTGTTGCTGAATTCAAATACACATAGTAAATGCTGAAATTTATATGAAACCAGTCATACTCAGAGCAGTGCTGAAATTATATTACTTATATTAAACCAGTCATGTCCAGAGCAGAAGAAATGAAGAAACCATTCCAGTGCTAGAATGGTCCCTTAAGAAGCAATTTATTTCATAGCATCATCATCATCATCACACTAAAACAGAAGATTGCAAGCCCAAGCCAAAAATAGAACTGTTCCAGTAAACCACTACAACGGATAAATCTATATGTGTTAAACATTGGTATGTGGCTGAATTCAAATTCCTAACTTTAATCAAGCTGACTTCAAAGTGAAATTAATTGATCATTAAAACTGTCTCCACATCAGAAAATAAAAGAACTTGGTAATATTAATTTATTTATATTTTTATCAGTGACTATTAACAATTTTTTTTAATAAATCCATTTATTTCTCTCTGTAACCATTTATATGTGTACTTTATTTTTATCAAATGTTTTTATTATGTATTAATTCAGGTATTATATAAATGTTTTATTTATGTTATATGTAAAGAGTTAAATACAAATTTTATTGATAATGGGAAGTGACATATATATATACACACATACACAGTAATATAAATATGCTTACATGTATATTTGTTAAGTCATCATCATCATCATCATCATCAACCATTATCAGTTCACTATAGGATGAAGGTCTCTCCAAGTTCTATCCATCTTTTTCTATCTTTTGCTTCTCTTCTCCACATCACCCCTGCACACTTTCTTATTTCATCCATCCATCTCATATGTGGTCTCTTTCTGGGTCTTTTACAATCTCTTGGGATCCAATTTAAAATTTCAATTGTCTATCTATCATTATCTCTTTTAGCAATATGTCCAGCCCAACTCCCCTTCAGTCTTTTAGTTTTTTCAATGAGGTCAGTAACACCTGTTTGTTCTCTTACCCATACATTGCGTTTTCAATCTCTTCTTGTTACTCCCCACATGCATCTCTCCATACTTCTTTGAGTGGTCTGAAGTCTCTGTATTTCTCTTCTATTAAGTGTCCAAGTCTCAGATCCATAAGTAAGAACTGGCAAAACACATTTATTAAAAACCTTCCTTTTCAACACATAGGTGTATTTCCTTTTAGTATCAAGTTATTTCTACCAAAAGCACTCCAACCAAGTTTAATTCTATGATTAATTTCATCCATTATGTTTCCATCTGTATTAATAATCTGACCAAGGTATTTGTAACTGTTAACTTCTTCTAACTCATATTAATCAATCTTTATTTTAAAATTTTGAGAAAATCTATTAAACATTACTTTAGTGTTTTTAACATTTATCTTTAGTCCTACTTTCCTATTTTCATCTGATAACTCTTGCAACATTTCTTGTAACTCCAAAGCATTATTTGCAAAAACAACTACATCATCTACAAAATCTAAATGACTAAAATAATCTCCATTTACTTTCACTCCTTTAACTTCCCATTTTAATCCACAAAATACTTCTTGCAGCACTGCTGTAAAACGTTTTGGAGATATAGAGTCACCCTGTCTTACACCTTTTTCAATGTTGATTTTTCTACTATCATTATGTAATCTAATTGTTGCTGTTGCATTTTTATAAATATTCTTTAAAATATGACAATATTCTGGATCTACACCTTGATGATCCAATGCTTTAATCACTGAAGAAATGTTTATAGAATCAAATGCCTTTTCATAAACTACAAATCCTAAACATAATGGCAACTCATATTCATTTGTCCTTTCTATAACTTCTCTCAACATCTGGATATGATCTACTGTAATAAAACCACTTTTAAATCCAGCTTGTTCTCTTGGTTGGTGAAAATCCAGTCTTTTCTGTAGACGAGTTGTAATTATCTTAGTAAAAATTTTGTACAACACTGATCACTGATAAATGACTGATAGGTCTGTAATTTCTAATATTTTCTTTATCACCTTTATTAAATATTAATATTATTACTGCATTCTTCCAATCATCTGATACATCTTTATCATTTAGACATTTGGTATATAACTTTGCTAAATTTTTTTCTATTTCTTCACATGCTTCTTTTAATATATCGATTATAATTTCATCATTGCCTGGAACCTTCCCTTTCTTCATAAATTTAATTGCATGTCTCACTTCCTCATTCAAAATTCTGGGCAATTCGGAAGATATTATAGTTATAGGGGGCACTTGTTTTTTATTACTATATAATTCTTGATAGAAGTCTTCTACACATTTCATGATGTCATCTCTCTTTTTAGTAATAATGCCATCTTTTTTTTCTTATTGCATATATAAATTTCCTACCAATACCAGACTTTTATTCTCTTCTACAGCTTTCCTTGCTAGTTCACAATTATACTTTCTTATATCATTTTCAACTCTTTTCCACACCATTTTACAAAATTTGAGATATTCAATCTTTTTTAATGCATCATTATTGTATATCCTCATATTTCTTCTTTTCTTCATAAATTTTATAGTCTCAGTAGAAATTTTATTGGTCAATTGCTGCTTTTTTCTACCAGCTATCTTTGTTTCAGTTTTTAAAAGTGTATCAGTTATATTCCTGTTAATGTCATTCAAATCTGAATCATGTTCAAAATCTACTAATACACCTGGGTCTCTTTTTATGCGGACTTATTTAACATGATTTTGAAGTTATGCGATTCCTGTTTCACTGGAAGTCGAACTCTGATAATGCGCTATTACTTTAAATAATAAATTTTGTGCACTTACGTTATATTGAAAGTAATAGCACATTATTGGAATTCAACTTTCATCTTAGTAATTTCAATATTTTCAGTGCTTTATAATAGCAAGATTTTATGCAATAATGAAATTAAAATCATGATTTCCACATTTCATGTATACACACATTAAATTTTACAAGATTATAATGTAAATTTGTTCAAACATTGTGTGTGTTAATTTTGCATTTTAAATCACATTCTGTTTTTGCTTTTTAAAAAAGAACGTAATCAATTATTAATCATTTAGTGTCCACAAGTTTATTTTTAAAAGGTCAGTAATAGTAGTGGGTACAATTAAATTTGACAATTAAAAATTAAAATCTGATTTTTAATTGTAATTAACAATTTAAAAATTACTTACGACGACTTGAAATTAATGAGATGTAAAATTTGATTTTTAAACAGAATTGAAAATTAAAGACAAAAATAAGAATTTAATTTTTAGTTGTTAGTTTCATAAACAATTAATAAAATCATCGTCTCAAAGATTAATTACTAATTACGTTGTCACCAGAAAACTATTGACACAACATGAATGTGACGTTGGCGCTAGTTGAAACGAACGTGTTTTTCGGCAAATAGCTATAATAATTAAAACGTGTATAAAAAATGTAAATTATGCATAAAAATATTTATTTTGAATAAAATTAAATATTATAGTTAAAAAAAGTTTGTCTTATATCAATTTTTTTCAAATTTGAAATTTTTTATTAGTCATATTTTATTTCCTTATTTTTTTTTGCGTGAATTTTAAAGTAATTTTATGTTGGTGCTTTGCTTTTATGCAAATTTTGAAAAATCACAGACCACATCCCCCTTTTTTCAATGTAAGTTACGTCTATTTTTGCACGATTTCGTTTGCGCGTGTTTTCTGAGGAACCTATCTATCGCGTAAAACGAGACCCAGGTTTACTTGAAACCAATTTGTAAGTTCTAATTTAAATTCATTAGAATGTTTCTGAAGATTAGGAATATCAACTGTAAATATTGTTTTTCTTAATAATTTTTCTCTCTCTACTTTTGCATTAACATGTATCTTACATCTTACTAATCAATGATCACTTCCTGTGTTAAATTTATTAAGAACCTTACAATCTTGAAATATGTATTTTCTGTTAGTCAAAATATAATCCAATTCTGCTGTACCTTCATTTGGATGCTTCCATGTCCATTTCCTTTTAACATTTTTCTCAAAAAAAGAATTCATAATATAAATTTTTTCTTTTTCTGCAAACTCCACAAGTCTATTTCCTCTCTCATTTCTATTACCATAACCAAAATTACCTACAGCATTTTCATCTTTTATTTGTTTACCAATTCTAGCATTAAAGTCTCCCATAACAATTTTAAAATGTTGTTTACTTTGATCAAAAACCTTTTATACATCCATATAAAAATCTTCTACTACTTCATCACTATAAGAACTTGTTGGGGCATAAACCTGAATTATCTGCATTTGGTATCTGCTATTAAGTTTTAAAACTAATCTTGTCACTCTGTCCGATACACCATCAATCTCCACAATGTTATTCTTCCATTTTTTATTTGTAGTGAATTCTACTCCACTTGTATTTCCAATATTTGTGCCTTTATAATAGAGTACATGTCCACTTTTTACATCAATTGTCTCTTCACCTTTTCTTCTAACTTCACAAAGTCCAATAATGTCCCATTTAATATAAGACAGTTCTTCTTCTAACTCTTACATCTTCCTTCACCTGAAAGTGATCTGCAGTTGTAAGTACCTAAATAAAAAGTCGTTATCAAATGGCAGCCTGAGTACGCAATCAGGGGATTCTTAGCACTCTCCACCTTCAGCCACCAACTGCTGCCTTGGTTGGTGACTTTACAGCCTCCTGGGAATAAGGGCCATGATTTATTTTTGTCTGTCATAATTGTATTATGCCAGATGAAAGCTTTTAATTTCATCTATCAATCTATTCTGATACAGAGGGCGCCACCAGATCACTACGTGTCTGGAAAATTTGTTTACTGTGATCAGAATAGATGATGATGATGGTTTGCGCTGACTAGACTCAGGGAGAAACAAGAGATCTTAAATTGTTTAGACAATTGAGACAAAAGCACAAAGACAAACGTCAGCCAAATTAAGTTTAAACATATTTAATAAAATTTTATTAAGAGAAAATTAACTTATAAGAAAAGTTTATAAGTTAACAAATATGATTAGCTCAGGCGTGTACCAGAAAGACTAAATGCGATGGTCTGGCAGATCTACTGATTCTCTAATAAACAAATTTAAAAGGGAGGAAGCAAATTTCATTCAGCAGAGGATTCACTCAAACATTGGTTCTCACCCTCAGATACTTAAACAATACGTCCTTGAAATAGATCAAAGCCACCAGTGCCGATGAGCTTTTCGAGATCCAAAATTTGGTCAGACCCTGAATGTCCTTATATTGGTATGAGCTGCACCTATTACTACATTTAAAATAACGGTGATTGATCCACCTCAAGAACAACCGAAAAATATGATTGAAACGGAGTAAAACAATTAAAATTGGTGAATCCCAGCCAAACGATTGGCAAAAATTACTTTAAAATTAATAATTAAAGTCTCAATAAGGGACAAGTAAATAATTAGAAAAACAGTTACGTCTGCCCCAGCATTTAAAGAAAATAAACTTACAAACAAATTCTGAGTACATGCTCTGATAAATTTAAAGCACATATAATAAATACAAACAGAAATTTATCGGAGAGTGCACATGAGTACGAAAATATTAAAAGTTTAAATACTTTAGCAGAACAAAAGTATTGCTCACCTGTAATTTAAAAATGGATAAATTTTATCTTCCTGCTAACAACTTATAAAATTACAAAGAAAAAACAATTCTAATTTCCACTTTTAGAGATATAAAAACGAAATCTCCACCTGCGGAAAATTAGACAATAAAGTCGCCAGCCAAAAGATTTTGGAGGTTTAGCAATAGGGCAAACATAGAGTTTAAAATTAATTATTGAATCTTAACATTATTACAGGTAAGCATTTAAAAGGCACGACTGCCAAAGCATTTATAAAAATACATAAAAATAGAAAACTCACTCGTCACTCTCCAATAAACAAAAATTGAAAGCAACTTGGAATCTTAAAACTAAGATTCCAAGACACACTACAAAATATTAGAAAACACAGCAAATATTAAATATGAGGCTATATAAATTACTTAAGCTTATGAATACCTATTTATGATTAGACTGAGTGGAGATTTACTGAGAATTAATTTACCCTGGGAAGAATAAAAGGAAAATAGTTACCTTTTGGTAAAAGCAATGTTCACGTAGAGTGCGCACTTTTACTTAAGTTCATTTTCAGGTTCTTTGACCATGGCAAGGTAGATGTAACGAGGTTCCGGCTTCTTGTAGGTGTTTAAGGCATTACTGAAGCAAATTTGGAAGTCAGGGATCCGTCTTTTGTTGAGTTAGCAAGCCATTCGGGTTTTGACAACACATATAGAATTTTTCATCTTGTTGCAAGCAAAAGTATTTAATAACAGCTGAGGTCCTTTAAAAATTTAAATGTCCACGCTGATATAAACTTTCACTTTAAAAACAGCTTGTCTAGTTATGAATAATGAATTAACTGACACTCCAAATTTTCGGGGCTATTTATACGTCGCTCCATTTCCCATGGACCACCTTCCTTGTTGTTCAATTTCTTCGCCTTAGGCAGGGCAAATATTAATCTCTCGCTCAATCTATCTAAGAATTCTACCCATTGATTATTGAAATGAAAATAACTACACAAAAATCAAATCTTCACTCTTTAAAATAAAAGCCACAGGAATGTAATTAGCTAGGTTGCTTGTTTTTTTGTTAATTGATTTAAAGTAAAAACAAGCGGTATATAAAAACTAAAATAAATCAATAAACATTCAAATGATATAAGCGCATTTTACATATAAACGCTTGTGTATTTTGATACATGTATTCTTTTTTAAATAGTAATAAAATTTAAACATTAAACATTTAATGAAAATTAAAAGCTAAATAAATATTTTTGGTAATAACACCATTGAAACGGATTTCAATCAGGTTCAGTATATATTGGAAAAAATATTCTTAAACTCAGAGGTAAAAAGCCAATAAACTCACCACGCTGGCTAATGCGTGTTGGTGAGCAGCCCATCCATGTTCATATACTATATGAATAACCACATAGTAATAAAAGCTGCAATGACAAGAATGTATGGATTAGGAATTTGCCCTGCTCAGTTCCTTTAAGGCCTCCAAGAGGAATCAAAGAGTCTCCTTTCAGTTAATAGCAAACTCTTTTCTGCAGCCATTTATTTGTTAAGTATGGATGTATAAATTGGTAAGGATAGAATCATGAGATAGATTTTAAAGTAGTTAGTGACCTAGATTGATGAAAATTGAGAAGTAATTTAAAGCTGATTTCTTTAGAGATTCTTATCTTTATGATCTAACTAACCTTTCTCTAGTTATTTCTTCATTGGTATTATGTTTAAGTTTATAAATATAACAATGTATGTTATATGCAATAGGCGAGTATGTGCATGCATTGGGTATCTATTTTTAAAATTAAAGTGTTTCTAGGATTTTTATTCATCTGCTAGCCATATGATATGAACATTGAAAGGAACGATCTTTGGTTATTATTATTTAAATGTAATTTGTCATTATTAATTATGTAAATTTTCTATCTGTACTATTAATGATTGATCTGATCGATAATAAATTTTAATTTTTTTTATTAAAAGTGGTATATATATTTCTTAAGAGTTAATCGTTGTCTTATGAAGTTAGTTTAGTCAGCATCATCACTAATGAATGTCAATCTTTAGGTCATGATTAAGATTTATGTTGTGAATTACTTCTAAAGCTGTGGATGGAAGCATCATTATCATCATCATCATCATTTTATTAATCAATAGTGGTCTAAGAAAGTGTGTTTAATGGCCATACATAAATAATAGTTCTCATTGTATTTGTTTATTATTTGTGAGCCATCATAAGAGATAGTGGCTACCATTCAAAGATCATCAAGTGTCACTTAAAATTTAGTGAATTGCCACTGATAAATCTATAGTACTAAATATGAGCTAGTAACACTTATGGCAATATTAAATATGAATTTATGATGTTAAACTCTTATATGATAATTTATCTGAGAATTTATTTGCACAACTAAAGAATAATAAGGATGTTTTTCCCTTAATACAAGTACACATGATATGGTTATAAAGTGGAAAATCCTACACACTTTTACAAATAATGTAATAACTGAGGTTCAAACCCAATAGAGTATAAGTAGGTATATGATATAACTTTATCTAAGTTTAGACAGCCTAGAGGCAGCCAGGTATATCATATACACATAAGTAAAATTGAATACAAGAAACATTAGATTAAAATTCGCTTTTTCTCCAATCTTGATGAGAGTTGTCTTTTTAATTAGTTACAAATGGCACCCAACTGAGGGCTCTGAAATATACTATCTACCTGATAGAAGTAGTCTTAATAAAGATGAAAGAGATGTGCAGTCAAAAAAGAAAAGAAAAATAATAAAACATTTTCCATAGAATTATTTTGGCTTTGTGTTCTTATTTTAGACTTTTATATGATGATGTTTGTTGTTGTTTTATTTCTTCATTAATGTTGATAAATGAGTACAGTCATAAAATACCTTAGTGTTTCAATTCTAAAATATTATATATGTATTACAACTTGAGTCAGTGTTTAAATGGCAGTAACATTTTTTGTTAAATATTTTGTTATTAATGAGGTATTACTGTGAGATTGGGACAGGGAGTAATTTAAAGTGAGTGGTCTATCCTCTCACTTTCACTTCCAGTACTTAAGATTTGCCCATATATAAGCATTTGGGTTGGAAAAAATAAGTGGATTCATTTTATCCTTTCTTAAGTACTATATAATGTGTTGGGAGTGAAAGTATTCATTTATTATTAACACTCATAAAAAGCACATGCACAGTAGCTTGGAAAGGCTGATCTTTAATGTATTACAAATTATAAAATAGTAATTTCATGTATATTTGGAGAGTTCTTGTTATAGAAAATGTATGATTTTGGAGTTTTCTTAGCAATACTTTCAGTTTTGATGATGGATAGGGGGTTTTGTCATTGCCTTGAGGATGTTGTGTATTCATGCAACCCATGATTGATCAATCTCATTCACTGCTCCAAAACAATTTATGATTTACTTTCAGTTTTGATGATGGATAAAGGATTTTTGTCATTGCCTTGAGGATGCTGTGTATTCATGCAACCCATGTTTGATCAATCTCATTCACTACTCCAAACCAATTTATGATTTATTATTTATCATGAAGCAGTTGCCAATAGTCCTGCCATGATCTCAGCCTCTAAGTCTCTTAGAAAGCCAGCAAAGCATAGTTTTTTAAAAAAAATATTCATCCCCTAAGACTTGAAAGAAGCAGGACATAGTTTCAATATTTGCCTCTAAGACTCCAAGAGAGGGAGCAAGGCATTATTTTAAATATGCTAGCCTCTAAGGCTTAAAAGGAGCAAGGCATTGCAACAGAGCTTGCATTATTCTATCAAGGGTTGTGATAGCTTAAATTGATTGAATTGGGATGGCTTTCTAGGTGTTCATTGTGCATTGTATGCTTGAAGTGCTGTGACTGAATTCTTTTATTTATCTCATAATTGTGAGCTGTTAATCATTCTGTTGGCTGTCAGTATCTGTCAGATCTCTAAAAGAATAGATGAGTGGATAATTTGAAGTATGAACTCTATTATGAATATATTCATGTACTATATAAATTATTGTTAAATGGTACATTAAACAATGGATATGCAATTTTTTTCGGAATAACGAGAGGCAAGGTGATAAAGGCAAGTCAATGTTTTCAGAAAGTGAGAGTGGATGTGCAGGTTCTTGGGTGGTCAGGGAACTTGGCAACAAAATAAATTAATTAAAATAAGTAAACTTGAAGATACTCCTGAGAAAGTTATGGAGAGGAAAGCTCCCCAATTCCTGAGGTTAGCAATTTTTATATTGAAGAAGAGGATGGTGAAATTTTACTTAGGTTAGTGGTCAGAAGAGAGGAAGTTGATGAAAATGCTTCTAGAGTAAGTGATAAAAGATGTAATAACAGGAATTGAAACTGTAGTCAAGGAGAAAGAGACTTTTCAGACGCAGATACATAAGGTAAAAATCATCAGTGATGGAAATAATGATGCATATGTTCAAATCTTTAGAAGATGTAAAAGAAAATAATAAAAAGATATGTGGAAAGATGTATCAAAAGTCTAAAAAAAGATTTAAAAGACAGTAAAAAATGTTTAGAACAGAAAATGGATCAATCTGCAGAAGATAATAAAAGATCTGTGGAAAGTCTAAGAGAAGTTTAGAAAACAAGATAGTCAAACCTGTTGAAAATAACAGACAAATAATAATGGCTTTGGAAAATAAAATAGAAAAATTTATTATAGAGTGTAAGGACATATTTACATCATTAAAAGATAATAGAGAAAAGGTGTGTAAATCTATTGAGGTCATAAAACAGGAGGGTTGTCAAGGTTTGCAGGTATTAAAAGATCAAATAGAAAAATCTATAGAAGAAAATAAAGAAATGAATGAGAAACTGAATGAGAAAATAGATAGTCAGATGAATCAAAATAAAGAAATGAATAAACAAAATTTGGAAATCCAAGAAATGTGTAGAGAATTGTATAAGATAATAAGTAAAATTGATGGCCAATCCATTAAGTTAGAAAGGTCTCAAGACAGGTTGGATAATAAGCCCCAAGAAATAGAGACTAATATTGAGAGCATACAGGAAGAATGTATAAAGATTGAAGAGATGATGATGTAGAATAAATAAATGATCAGTTCAAAGATGTAAAAGAGGAAATGAATGACCTTAAGATAGAAGTTGTGAAGAAACCAGTAAAGAGAGTATATAAGAAAATGAATAAAGGTTAGAATAAGGTAGACTATGAAGTTAAGAGAATGCTAAGAGAGGTGGAGGAAGAACACCATATAAAAGATCAGGTGATTAAATTAAAAGAATAAGAGATAAAAGGTATAAAACAAAGTCTCCAAGAGAGAGAATATTATAGAAATGATCAAGAAGATTTTAGTACAAAGTTAACCACTCAGAGGATTGTTATAAAAGGACATAAGTTTATGAAAAGCATATATATATTATCCAAATATTTTTAGTAATATTAGTTTTATTTGGTATCAGGACAATGAATTTTTAAATAAACAAAACAAATGTGAAGGTAGAAAGCTGCATCATTTGTTGAACTTGGGTGACTTATTTTATAAATAATCCAGTAGAATAAAATCAGGGGGAAAAATTATATTGGATAATAAAGTTAGAGATCTAAGACCAGCTGTCATAAAGGACAAATATGTATGGTCTCAAGAATCTATATTTCTAGATAGATTAAAGGACAATTATGTATGGTATCAATAATCTATATTTCTAGATAGACAATTATGTATGGTATCTAGAATCTATAATTCTAGATAGATTAAAGGGCAATTATGTATGGTATCAAGAATTTATATTTCTAAATAGATTAGAAGATGACCACCATACTGATCTGGATTTATATAGAAGGAGTTATAAAGATTTGTATTATAAATAAATAATCAATTAAACAAGATTGAAATAAACAACTATTAATAAGTATATTTAAATAGTTATCAAACCGGCTTTCATCTCCATTGAGACCTTCTCAAGATATTATAGTACATGATTCACATTCACTTCATCTACTGGACACTATTTACATTACATTTCCTTTTAAACATGTATCCATATATTATAAATAAATAAATTTAACTTATTATACATCTAAATTTTTTTACAATATTTACCCCAAAAATAATAATTAAATATATATTTTTTACATCCCTTAAAAAATAAAAATAAATAAATAAATTGGTATTTACATATTTACAACCATTTCCTACACTTTCCAATTGTTTAATAATTTGATTTAATTAATTTAATTTGTTTAATAATTGTTTGATAACTATTTAAATATACTTATTAATAGTTGTTTATTTCAATCTTGTTTGACTGATTATTTATTTATGTGTTTGTAACAACATTATGGACAAATAAATTATATTGGATATTTGACCATCATAGTGATTGAGATTTGTATTATAAGTGTCATATGATGAGGAAAGATAAAAGGATAAAAGATGGATCAGACAATTCTGTACAGACCTGGTGTCAATTTATTGTAGTAATTATATGATGGAAAATTTTATTAGTTATAAGAAATTAACAAGAAAGCATGTTGATAAGAATTAAGATTTTTTTTATTTTATTGGAAGATGGGGAAAATTGTACACATTCCAATATAGCCATGTGACTACATTGCAATAATGCGTACATAAAATAAAAAAATCATCGTCACATTTTTTTTATAGGAGGGGAAGCTGTAGGGCAATGAGTTCAAACCCTATGCCTCAGATGAAGAATGAGAGAAATATTTGTTTCTCTATTCAATTTTGTATTAGTAAAAGAGGATAATATATAATTTGAATGGTTTAGTAGTTGTGCTTAAAAGTTAGAATTTTAAAGTACATATAAATATTTGTCTGTAGACACAAACTCTATAAATAATTTTTCTAAGTTTACTTGTTAACCTTTTTTCTTTTAAAGTTAATTTATATCTAATAGATTATAATATTCTTTTTTTTAATAATGCTTTGATTTTAATACATGTCATTACTAATTTATTTTATAAATTTTAATATTAATGATATTAACAATCTATAGCTTTCAGATCATTTAGATTGTTTTTGAGAAGCTGGTTTTATATATTTAAATATGGATGAGCATGTGCATGTATATACAAATACAAAGCATAAACATTTACAGATATATTAAGAGTCTTTAAATAATTTGTATTTTCTGTGTGAAAAATTATTTTTCTTCTTGTACATCATTTAAATCCAGTTTTTCATTATTTTATGTGAAAGTGTCAGTAAAAGTTTTGTGCTAATGTCCAACTGGTCTCCATAGGTCATGAGATATGTATAAAAGGTCAATTTCATGTGAGAAATGTGGGGGGATGAGAAAAGTAACTCATTAATAAGCTATTAAAACCTACAGAGTCCAGATCATTTGGACCACTCCAAATAATACATTTAAAAAAATTGTCAATTCAAAGAAAAGATTTTATCCAGATACCTTAATATGAATGGCAAAATAACAAAAATATGTGTGATGTCATCAACAGGCCAGCACCTAAAACCATGCATTAATATTTTTTTATTTGAAGATTTATATTTAAGGGCTCCAGTGGCTTATCCTAAATTCTTATGCACATTGGAAGAGGAGTTTAAATCTAAAAAGTATTCCAAACATCTTATGACTGATCTCCAAAGATGAAAGAAGAACCAAACTTTGCTAATATTATTGCCTCACCTGTTCTGCTGATGAATTCAAATAGAAACACACAAAGTAAATGCTGAAATTTATATTAAACCATGCTGTTGCTGAATTCAAATATAAGCACACAGTAAATGCTGAAATTTATATGAAATCAGTCATACTCAAAGCAATGCTGAAAATATATTACTTATATTAAACCAGTCATATCCAGAGCAAAAGAAATGAAGAAACCATTCCAGTGTTAAATGGTCCCTAAAGAAGCAATTTATTTCATAGCAGCATCATCATCATTGCAAAAAATAGAAGAATTGCAAACCCAAGCCAAAAATAGAACGGTTCCACTAAACTACTGCAATTGATAAATCTACAGCATGTTAAACATTGGTATATGGTTGAATTCAAATTCTCAATCTTAAACAAGCTGACTTCAAAATGAAATTAATCCAAATCATTGAAACTGTCTCCACATCAGAAAATAAAAGAACTTGGTAATATTAATTTTAATTATATTTTTATCAGTGACTATTAACAATTTTTTTTAATAAATCCATTTATCAAGAATCAATTAATAGAGATTTTTGATAATAATAAATATTGACCCTATTAATATATTATGTATTATTAGATTATAACTACATGTAACCATTTATATGTGTATTTTAGTTTTATCAAATTTCTTCATTATGTATTAATTTGGGTATTATATAAATATTTTATTTGTTATAAAGGGTTAAGTTAAATACAAATTTTATTGATAATGGAAAGTGGCATATATACACACACCCCTAGTAATATAAATATGCTTACATGTATATTTCTTAAATATGGATGTATAAATCGGTAAGGATAGAATTTTAGCATCATGAGAAATAGATTTTAAAGTAGTTAGGGACCTATATTGATGAAAATTGAGAAGTAACTTGAAGCCGATTGCTTTAGATATTCTTATCTTTATGATCTAACTAATCTTTCTCTACCTATTTCTTGATTGGTATTATGTTTAAATTTATAAATATAAAAATGTATGTTATATGCAATAGGTGAATATGTGCATGCAATGGATGTTTATTTTTTAAATTAACATGTTTCTAGGATATGATATTTTTATTCACCTGCTAGAGAAATAAATGTACACACATCATGCCATATGATATGAACATTAAAGGGTGGAAGATCTTTGGTTATTATTATTTAAATGTAATTTGTCATTATTAATTATGTAAATTTTCTATCTGTATTATTAATGATTGATCAATAATAAATTTTAATTTTTTTTTATTAAAGGAGGCTTATACATTTCTTAAAAGTTAATCATTGTCTTGTGAAGTTAGTTTAGTCATCATCATTGAAGTCATAATTTAAATATATTTTGGGTAAATAATTATAGGTTGATAAAAGATAAGATTTATGTTGTTAGTTCTAAAGCTGTGGCTGGAAGCATTATTATCATCATCATTTTATTAATTAATAGTGGTCTAGGCAAATGTGTTTAATGGCCATACATTAATAATGGTTCTCACTGTGTTTGTTTATTATTTGTGAGCTATCATAAGATATAATGACTACCATTTGAAAATCATCAAGTGTCACTCAAAGTTTAGTGAATTGCCACCAATAAATCTATAGTATTAAATATGAGCTAGTAACACTTATGGCAATATTAAATATAAATTTATGATGTTAAACTCTTATATGATAATTTATTTGCACAACTAAAGAATAATAAGGATGTTTTCCCCTTATACAAAGTGCACATGATATGGTTATAAAGTGGAAAATTCTACATACTGTTATAAATAATGTAACTATCAACTGATGTTCAAACCCAGCAGAGTATAAGTAGGTATATGATATAACTTTATCTAGGTTTAGACAGTCTAGTGGCACCCAAATATACCACATACACCTAAGTAAAACTGAATAAAAAAAAAATATTAAATTGAAATTCTCTTTCCCCCCAATCTTTTATGGGAGTTGTCTTTTTAATTAATTACAATATATAATCACATCTGTTTATTTAAATACAACAGATTATATGTTAAATCAGTCTATCAAACTAATAGACATATGACTAATGAATGATAATTAACTACTATTAGAGATATGATCACACATTTTAAAATAAAGTAAAACTTTCTACAATCAAATCATGATCAATTTTTTTGCAAAGTGAGAAAATCCTCATTTTGTCAATCATGTTTTACATTAATAATTTTTATTAGTTATTCATTAAACTAGAAATAATCCACTTAATGAATAATATTTCTGTAGTGCAATTTTTCACCACACCACCCACACAAGGTAGGAACTGTTTCTATCTGCTTTTAAAACTTGTGGAGGGATGTAATCATAAACACATTCCTCCACAAGGTGTTAAAGGTGATCAGAAAATAGTCCCTACCTAATATGATTATAGTGTAGTGAAGATTGCAGAAATATTTTATATTTGTTTCACATATCATTTATTTATAATTTATAATCATCTTTTAGATACATTTAAAATACCCATTTCGCCACACCTTTTTGGAGCTTATGAATAGACTTCTAAAAAAGGTGACAAACTATCTTTAAAATTAGACAACAAAATTATACATTTTTTTATTGTCTTAATTGTAAATTTATTATATTAATTATTCTAATACAATTATCAAGATCTATTTGATCTCCGAATTTTTGTTATATATAAAAAATATAATTATTGAAATTCAAGATCGTCTAATTTTATAAACAACATATAAAATTCTGCTAAATTATTTAACTTTTTCATTTCTCTCTTATTTTTTTAAAATAATGTATTCCAAATAGACTCACCATTATTTACCCTTAGATATTTAAAAACCTATAAAACAGTTCATGGGGATGGGAAATATTTTAGTGATCAATAACATTTACTACATGAAAGCAACATATGCATAAAATATTGGTTTATGCCTAATAAGAGAAGTTAACAAAAAAATTTACAAAGATTGTTTACTATTGGGGTGTGTGTGTAAAATATTTATTTGGCTATTTAAATGTATATATCTTTTTCTTATTACTCTATATTATTCTATGATATTTTCTGATTCCCAATCATCATATCTCTCTGTTAATCTAGAAATTTCTCTGCAAATATCCTTCTCTATTTTTGCTATTATTCCTTCTTTTCCATTCCTTTTTGGATGCTCTCTTTTTTTTTCTCCTGGAATTGTCCAGGTTTTCTAGTTTTGATTTTATCTACTATAATGTGTTCAATATTCATTACTTGTCAAATTCATTTATTACTTATCAATTCTTCCTTTGACTTTTTTGCAAATATTCACTTGTAATTTATCATTAATAAATTGTCAGTTATCTTTGCATCAACTGCCATATCTCATTTCTTTTACATAATATTTCACTATTGCCTCCAATATTCATTGCTTAACAATGTTTGACATAGTCTGTTATTATATTTCATTGATCTTTGCTATAACTTTTCTATCTAATGCATTTTCTTTTATAGCTTCATCTATTGTTTCATTTGTTGTAATCTTGAAAAGTAGACACTTTTATTGTTAACATTTTCAAATCTATTATCGATGTTCTAATATCATATCTTACTGTTTTTCGAATAAAGTTTTTGTTACAAGCTCCATTCCACTTCCTTTAATCCTCTATTAATTTATGATCCTAAGCCAGAATTATTTGATTATTGTTTAGAGGAATTTTCATTTTCTCTTTCTTTTTATATTTTACTAAAACAATATTAAATATCAGATTATTAGCTTTAGATCCATTATTCGCAATATCTGAGGCATATGAACTGTAGGGTATTGATTTCAAACCCACATTGCAAATCCCAAAAGCTCAGAAGGAAAGTGGAAGAAATATTTTTTTCTCTATGCAACTAATTTTTATTAGTGAAAGAGGTCAATATATATATCTTTGAATAGTTTGATAGTTATATTTAAGAATAAAAGTTTTAAAACACATATAAATAGTTGTCTGTAGACAAACTCCATAAGATATTATTTTTCTAAAACTACTTATTAACTTTTTATGTTTAATGTATATCTAGCAAATTATAATATTCTTTCTTAATAGTGCTTTGATTTTTAATACTTTGCCATTACTAGTTTATTCTATAACTTTAATATTAATGACATTAATAATCTAAAGCCTTCAATCAAATCATTTGGATTATTTTTGATAGGGAAGTTTCACAGAGATGAATGCATATGCGTATGAACAAACATTAAAGTATTAAACATTTACAAACATATTAAAAGCGTTTTTAAATAAATTTGTATTTTCTATGTAAAAAAATTATTTTTCTTATATATTATTTAAGTTCAATTTGTCTTATTTTATTACTTCCATGTGTGAAAATGTGGGAGGATGAGAACAAAGACTTATTAAAAAGCTATTAAAATTACAGAGAGACACCAGATCATTTGGACCATAGTTGCACTGTGAAAGTATGATTTATAGATACTTGGATGTTTCGGTAACAACATGTGTGTAATATCAGCAATAGACTAGCATACATATATATTCTGAAAAATAAGACATTTTAGAAAAGCAGCAAGTTTTAGCAGTAGAGCAGAATAAGTCTTATTACCTCCTTAGAAACCACATTATTATTTTAATAGTTGAAGATTTCTATAGCCATGGAAGAGTGAAAAGATATTTTGTTGGAGCATCTCCAATAATCATCCAAAAGAACTATATCTATGCACATCCAGAAGAGTTCAAATCTAAAATGGAAATAATAAATATCCTATGGCTGATCTCCAAGTTTATTGTTTTACCTATGCAAGTGCTGAATTCAAATGAAAGCACAGAGCAAAGATGCTGAAATTCATATTAAATCAACCATTCCAGTGTTAAAATAGTTCCTAAAACACAACTGTCACAGCATCATCATCATCACAATAAAGCAAAAGAATTGCAAGCCCAAGCCAAAAATAGAACTGTTCCAGTAAACCACTACAATATTGATAAATCTACATGTGTTAAACATTGGTATGTGGCCAAATTAAAATTCTAAACCTTAAACAAGCTGACTTCAGAGTGAAATTAATCAGAATCATTGAAACTGTCTCTACATCACCGGTAAATATGAATCAATTATTAAAAAGATTTTTCAATAATTATGAATATTGACTTTTTCAATATATGAAGTGTTGTTCAATTATCATTATGTGTAACTATTTATATATGTATTTTTTTTATTATAAAATGTTTTTCTTATTATGTATTAATTCAGGTATCATGAGAAAATGTTATTCATGTTATATATAAGGATTAAATACAAATTTTGTTGATAATGGGGAGTAACACCCACATCCAGCAACATAAATATGCTTACATGAATACTTGTTGAGTATAAATGTACAAACTGATAGGGGTAGAAATTTAACATCATGAGAGATTGATTTTAAAGTAGTTAGTAACCGAGATTGATGGAAATTGAAATAAATAATGTGAACCTGATTTCTTTAAATATTCTTATTTTTATAATTTAACTTTCTATAAGATTTCTATTCACCCACTAGAGATATGAACCTACACATATCACACTCTACAATATTAACATTGAGTTTAAGCTTCATTTAAGGAGAAGGGGGAGAAGACTTTTGGTTATTATCATTATTATTTTGTAACTAATTTTATTATTAATTATGTAAATTTTCTATTTGATCAACCAGTAATAAAATTTAATTTATTAAAAGAAGTTTATATATTTCTTAGAGTTAATCATTGTCTCATGAGGTTAGTTTAGTCATCATCATCACTGATGGATGCCAATCATTAAAGTATAGTTTAAATGTAACAATATTATGGTAAATAATTGGACATTGATAAAAGATGTGTTGTGAGTTAAGTGTAAAGCTGTGACTGGAAGTATCATCATCATCTCATTAATCAATAGTCTTAATAAATGTGTTTAATGGCCATATATAAATAATGGTTCTCACTGTGTTTATTATTTGTGAGCCATCATAAGAGATATGACTGCCATCGAAGCGTCTGATAAATCTATAGTATTAAATATGAGCTAGTAACACTTATAAGAATATTAAATATGAATATATGATGTTAAACTTTTAGATAATAATTTGTCTGAGAATTTATTTGCACAACTAGAGAATAATAAGGATGTTTTTCTCTTAAGACAAGTGTACGTGATATTGTTATAAAATGGAAAATCCTACACTGTTATAAATAATGTATCAACTGAAGTTCAAACCCAGTACGAGGTATCTAATGTGATGTTAACTAGGTTTAGATAGCCTAGTGGTGCCCATATATACAGACATATATATGAGAAAGCAATGAATAAAGAGTTTGGTGGTTAGTTGTAGAGTGGTTTGTCTTATTGGAATATAAAATTGCTTTCTTGGTTATTGGTAGATCTAAAACCATTGATCTGGTGCTAATGACTACCCCAATGAGTAGTAGTAAGGAAGTGGATTTTGTCTAGATTGATTTCATATTCCATTACAGGCACGGCATATATAGATTCTTTACATTTATGTTATAAATGATCTAGAAATTTTCATTCTGTTACAAATGGCTGCTCAATGTGGAGTATAGATACTAGATTTTTTTTTTCACAATCTAGATGATTTTCATTCCATTACAAATGGCTTCTCAAGTGAGGGCAGAGATATACTAGCTACCTGAGATGAGAAGTAGTCATAATGGAGATGAAAGTGAGATGTGTGATTCAAAAAATTTAAAAAAAAAAGACATTTTTTTTTTGTATAGAATTATTTTGGCCTTGTGTTCTTATTTTACATTTTTATATGATGATGTTTATTATTGTTTTGTTTTTTGATTGCTGTTGATAAATGAATACAGCCATGAAACAGCTTAGTTTTTTAATTCTAAACCTTATATATGTATCACAACTGGAATCAGTGTTTAAACTAGCATCAAGCTTTTCTTGTTAAACATTTTGTTATTAATAAAATATTACTGTGAGATAGGGACAAGGGTATTGATGATTATGAATTATCAAATAGTAATTTCATGTATATTTGGAGAGTTAAGGTTATAGCAAATCTTCATAATTTTGAAGGTTGAATTAGTTATTTGATTATTGGAGTTTACTTAGCAATACTTTCAGTTTTGATGATGGATGAAAAGTTTTGTCATTGCCTTGAGGATGTGATGTATTACTGATGAATCTCATTCACTGCTCCAACCCAGGTTATGATGTTTTATTATTTATCATGAAGCAGTTAACCTAGTCCTGGCATAATCTTAGCCTCTAAGTCTCCTAGAAAGTGAGCAAGGGATAGTTTTTCTTAAATATTCAGCCCCTAAGACTTGAAAGAAGCAGGTCAATCTCAGCCTCTAAGGCTTCTACAAAGTGAGCAAGGCATATTTCCAGCCCCTAAGACTTGGAAAAATCAGGGCATTGCAACAGTTTACATTATTTTATCAATGGTTGTGGTAGCTTAAAGTGATTAAATGGGATAACTTTTTGGGTATTCATGATGCATTGTGTGCTTAAAGAGCTGTGACTGGATTCCTTTATTTATCTCAGAATTGTGAGCTGCTGACCATTCTGTTAGCTGTCAGATCTCTAGAAGAATGGATGAGTATATAATTTGAAGTATGAGCTCTGTTATTAATATATATATATGTGCTATGTAAGATATTATTAGTTAATTAAATAATAGATATGAAAAAATTTTTTTTTGGAAGAATGATAAGCAAGATGATAAAAGCAAATCAGTCAATAGAGGATGTGTTCTCTGAAAGAGGGAATGGATGTGCAGGTTCTTAGTGGTCAAGGAACCTGACAACAAAATAATTAAAATTGATTGTAAGAAAATAAAAATATTACCTTTTTTAAAAAACAAACAAACAGTAGGCAAATAGCATTATTTTTATTTTTATAAAAACAGAGCAATACTGACTCTGACAGAGAAGAAAGATCTAAAAGATCAGAATACAGTGAAACAGACAAGTTCCAAATCCTGTTAGACCAAATGACAACACAAAATATGAAACTTAAAGTAATGAATGAGAAAATGGATAGTCTATTCAATCAAAAAATGGAAATGTGTAGAGAATTGTGTAAAAAAATAGATAGACAGACCAATAAATTAATAAGTAAAATGGATAGCCAATCCAGTAAATTAGAAAAATCTCAAGAAACATTGGATAATAAGCCCGAAGAAATAGAAACTAAGATTGAGGGCATACAGGAAGAATGTATAAAGATGGAAGAGAGATGTGATGATGGACAACAAATGAATGATCAGTTCAGAAAGGTAAGAGGAAAGGAATGACCTTAAGATAGGAGTTATAGATGTGGAAAAACCAGTAAAGAGTGTATAAGGAAATAAATAAAGGATAAGATAAAGTAGATTATGAAGTGAAGAGAATTGGAAGAATATCAAGGTATAAAAGATCAGGTGATTAAATTAAAAGAAGAAGAGATAGAAGGGATAAAACAGTCTCCAAGAAAGAGATGACTATAGAAATGATCAGAAAGATCTTAGTATAAAGTTAGCCAGTCAGAAGATGGTTATAAAAGTAAATAGGTTTATGAAAAGCATATATATTATCCAGAAATCTTTAAGTAATATTAATTTTATTTGATATCAGGACGATGTATTTTTAAATAAACTACAAAACCTGTGTGAAGGTATAAAGCTACACTATTTGTTGAATTGTAGCGAGTTTATTTTATAAATACCCTAGTAGAATAAAATCAGAGAAAAATATTATATTGGATAGGAAAGTTAGAGACTTAAGATCAGCTGTCACTAAGGACAATTATTTATGGTATCAAGAATGTATATTTCTAGATAAGTTAGATGAGGTATACTGATCTAGATTTATATAGAATATGTCTTAAAGATTTGTATTATAAATGTCCAGTGAAGATGAAAATGGAAGGATTGACAATTCTGTTCATTCTCAATTTATTAATTTTAGTAATTATATGATATAAAAAAAATCACATTTTTTTTTTTTTTGGTAGGAGAAGGGGCTGTAGGGTATTGGTTTCAAATCTCAAAAATTCAGAAGGAATGGGAGAAAAATTTTTTTTTCTCTATGCAACTAATTTTTATTAGTGAAAGAGGACAATATATATGTCTTTGAATAGTTTGATAGTTATATTTAAGAATAAAAGTTTTAAAACACATATAAATAGTTGTCTGTAGACATAAATTCCATAAGATATTATTTTTCTAAATCTACTTATTAACGTTCTATGCTTAATGTATATCTAGCAAATTATAATATTCTTTCTTAATAGTGCTTTGATTTTAATACTTTGCCATTACTAGTTTATTCTATAACTTTAATATTAATGACATTAATAATCCAAAGCCTTCAATCAAATCGTTTGGATTATTTTTGATAGGCAAGTTTCACAGAGATGAGTAGAGATATGTATATGCTTGTATGTATGTACAAACATTAAAGTATTAAATAAATTTGTATTTTCTATGTAAAATGTTGTTTTTCTTATATATTATTTAAGTTCAATTTGTGTCATTTTATTTGAAAGAAATGTCAAAGTTGAGAGAGAAATATGGGGTCAATGTTGACTTCACTTCCATGTGTGAAAATTTGGGGGGATTGAGAACAAAGACTCATTAATAAGCTATTAAAATCACTGAAAGATACCAGATCGTTTGGACCACAGCTGCACTGATAAGGTATGATTTATAGATAGCTGGATGTTTTAGTAACATGTGTGTAATATCATCAAAAGACCAGCAACAGTGACGATATCTAACCGGTTCGCGCGAACTAGTTCTTAAAATTAAAAAAAAAAGCGAACCGGTAGTTAAATTATCCGAAAATAAATTTTATTTATTATTCTCCTAAAAAAGAGTTGAATTAACAAAGTACTTGTTTCCAACAATAATCTAGATTATTATTTGTATTTTTTTTTTTGTTATATCTAACGTAACAATGATTCCTTTTGAACTGACTGGGTTCAAAATGCTTTTCCCAGAATAATTCGACGATACAATATAAAACATACCATTGGATCGCGTGCGTATTGCGCTTGAAACGTGTGATATGCGCAATGAAATTTGAGTGATTAAGAATTATTCAGCAAGAAATAATTCACAACACTTTTGTTTTAAGTAATTGAATCCATTTTTATTGCGTTTCAAATTAGTTTATTTAAAAGTGTACAAAAAAAAAAAAAGAGGACGTTATATCTTATTAGTGATAAAGGAATCCATATTTAATCATTACACAACAAGGTAAGTAAGAAATTAATTAACTACTGTATTTATTAGTTTACTTACATTTAACAGAGACATTATTTTTTTTAATTAAAAATAAAATTTATTATTAATAGAGGCATTATTAAAATTAAAAAGTAGAAATAAATTCGGCACAAATGTATTTATGTCTTACCATAATTTTTTTAATGAAATTTATTCTTGCTGAAATTATTTTACTTTAAAGATAAAATAACTTCCATTCAAAAGGACCTATCATTGCGAAATGAAACAGTAACATAAAAACACTGTTATCAATGATTTTATGTCGACATTGTTTTAAATATTTGTTTAACTTTTATTTAAATATTTTATTTCTTCACTTACATATTTATCCTGCAAGATTTATTTTTATTTGATTAGTAAGTTTAATGGATTACGAGCCGTAATAAGTTTATAATATATTATTTTCATTTAGTTTGCTATATCTGATGTAACAGTGTGTCTTTTTTTTTTTAACTATGAGTTCAACGTATTTTTTCTAGAATAACTTGGAAAGATGATAAATATAACAATAACTTTGGCTCATCAAGTGGCATGACTCGTTTTCAAATAATTTTTTTATTTCAGTTTTAGATTTGTTATCATTTATTTGTATTAAAAATGAATTAATTAGATGTTTTTTTTTTTTTTCTAGAGCGAATTTAACACGAAAATATAATAAAAATAAACCCTTCACAAGAAATGAAAATGCCAAACAATACCGGATTTCTTCATAAAAGACCCAAAAACTGATTCAGAATCGAAAACAATAATAAAGGATATTTCGAATCAAGTTTTGTTTTCTGCTTCTTGTACAAAAGAAAATAAAGTTGACACACAAATAAGATGTCCAGTTCCAGAAATACAAAAGATGCATATGAAATAAATGTAGATGACCTTCCTGACTGCTGGAATATGAAACAAGACAATGAATTCAAAGAAAAATATTGTGGTTTACTTATTATTGAAAAAAAGCTTGGGTGTGATATATGTACCAAAATTGAGTCAATAAAAGTGAAGACAGCTCATGTGTCAAAAGAATGGAGATGTAATATTGTTCCAAGTGGAAAAAATAAAATGGTTCAACACGCCTCTCTTTGAAAAAAAATAAAGGAACAAGAAAGTGCAAAAATGCAATTTCCAAATCCATAGACAAAGCTCATGAAAAGTTTATGAGCTCCACTTGTAAAATTTTCAATACGGTTTACACTTTAGCAAAACTAAACTGACCATTTTCTGATATTGAACATTTGGTAGAATTACAAAAAAAGAATGGGTTAGATATGGGAATGGGACTCCGTTCTCGGCTGTCAAAATTGTTGAGCACATTGCAAAATACATTAAAAAGGAAGTGTTTAGAAAAATAATAAATCAGAATTTAAAGATATGTGTTATAACTGATGAGGCATCAACAATATCATGCAAAAGTCATCATTTTTATTAAGGTTGAAAATACAGATTTTTCACCAACAATTTTTGTAGATTTAGTGAAATTACAAAACCAAGATGCTGAAACCAATTGCATTGCTCTACTACAAAGTCTGCATTCAGTAGGATTTGATAATCCATATTTGAAGAATAATTTGATTGGATTTTATTCAGATGGCACAAGTGTGATGGTGGGCAGCGATCAGAAGTGAATGTTAAAATAAAAAACCACTATCCCAAGATTATTATTTGAGTCATCACCTTCATCTTGTGTTGAATAATTCTATCAAGGGCATAAAGCAAATGAATCACTTTAAAGCATTTATTGATGAAATATACAAAATCTTTCATTAGTCTAATAAAAACCAAATGACACTGAATGAAATTTCAAACAATTTGAGAATTGAAATTTTAAAAATTGGTAGAGTTTTTAACCCAAGATGGCAGCATGCAGTCATAGAACAGCAGTTGCAACATGGCAAGCCTATCCAGCATTGTATGATTTTTTTCTACTAATAAGAAATTTTCTGGAATGACTAAATGTCTCACTAACAAATATTTTTTGAGAGATCTGGCTTTAATAAATATACTACAAGATATTTCTTTGTTGTCGGATGCTCTGCAAGGAAGTTGTGTAAATATATTGCATGCTGAACAATTGATTAAGAGAACAATTAAAGCATTTGAATATCTCAGAGAGAAGAGTGGTACAAAAATAATAAAAAAACACTTTTTCTAAGAAATTCCAGCATATTAATTTTGTTGAAGACAACAAATATGACATTAAGATTAATGGATTGTGATAGCATAAGTAATAATATTCAAGATAGAAATCATAAAATTCATCATTTAGTTAAAATTGTGAACCCAGATGCTTGAAATCTGGAAGAAGCTGTAGTTCCCTGGAAAGAATTTGAAGAGAAATTACCAGAATTTTACAAAGTATTTCATCATGAGATTTCAGTTAATGATTTCCATGATTATGTTGAAAATATTATGAGAAATCACCAGAAATATGTTGTAACTTAAACTATCCAAGAGCTAAAAATATAATTAATACCATTGCTGTGAGTTCTGCAGAGGCTGAACGAGGGTTTTCTGTGATGAACTCAATTTATTCAGATAAAAGAAATTACCTCAAAATGAAAAATGTGGCAAATCTTCTAATAATAAATTTGATAGGTCTTCCTTTAGATTGTTGGAACTGCAGTGACTCAGTTCAAGTATGGCTAAGAAATCACAACACAGCTGATGATGCTAGAGTCAAAAAGCATCATCAACCTGAAGACATATGATGCGAATAGAATGTCAATATAGAAATATCTTGCCAAATAAATACGTTCTTTTTCCATTTATAAAAATGGTTTAATTCTTTTTGATCCCATAAGTGAGATTGTAAAGTACATCATAATGCACATGTACACTGCTGCACTTTTGTGAATGAGGGGAGGGGGGGTCACGCAAAATTTCTGAGAAGTTGCCAAAAAATTTTAGGTATAAAACCAAAAAGTAATTTGTTTCCATGCTTAGAAAGAAGAAAAATAAACAGAATAAGTTATTAAATACCACCTGCCTTTAGATAACTGGTTCTTAGAAATTTGGGATATCATCACTGCCAGCATACATATATAGTCTGAAAAATAAGACATTTTAGAGAAGCAGCAAGTTTTAGCGGCAGAGCAGAATAAGTCTTATTACCTTCTTAGAAACCACACATTATTTTTTTTATAGTTGATTTCTATAGCCACAGAGGAGTGAAAAGATATTTTGTTGGATGGTCCCCAATGACCATCCAAAACAAATATATCTATGCACATCCAGAAGAGTTAAAATCTAAAATGGAAATAACAGATATAATACTATGGCTGATCTCCAAGTTTATGGTTTTACCTATGCAAGTGCTGAATTCAAATAAAAGCACAGAGCAAAGATGCTGAAATTCATATTAATCCAGTCATATCCAGAGCAGAAATGAAGAAACCATCCCAGTATTAAAAATGATCCCCAAAGAAACGCAACTGATGTCACAGTGTCATCATCATCATTGCAGTAAAGCAGAGTTGCAAGCCAAAAATAGAATAGAACTGTTCCAGTAAACCACTGCAATTGATAACTCTATGCATGTTAAACATTGGTATGTGGCTGAATTCAAATTCTCAACCTTAAACAAGCTGACTTCAGAGTGAAATTAATCAGAATCATTGGAACTGTCTCTACATCCTCGGTAAATATGAATCAATTATTAGGAAAGGTTTTTCATAATTATTGAAAAACCTTTTCTAATAATTGATTCATATTTACCGAGGATGTAGAGACAGTTCCAATGATTCTGATTAATTTCACTCTGACTTTATCAATATGTGTTGTTCGATTACCATTACATGTAAACATTTACATATGTCTTTTTTTTTGTTATTATAAAATGTTTTTATTATGTATTAATTTAGGTATCATGAAAATGTTATTCATGTTATATGTAAGGATTAAATACAAATTTTAATGGAAAGTAACACACATCTAGCGACGTGTATATGCTAACATGAAAACTTGAGTATAAATGTACAAAGCTAAGGGTAGAAATTTAGCATCACGAGAGAGATTTTAAAGTACTGTAGTTAGTAACCGAGATTGACGGAAATTGAGATAAATAATTTGAAACCGATTTATTTTAGATATTATCTTTATAATTTAACTAACTTTCTATACTTATTTCTCGTTTATTATTTTCTAAGATTATAAATATAAAATGTATATTGTATGCAAAATGCGAGTATGTGCGTGTATCGGGTGTTTATTTTAAAATGAAAATGTTTCTATAATACAAGATTTCTAATCATTCACTAGAGGTATGAATCTATACATATCACCCTCTACAATATTAACGGCTGAGTTTAAGCTTCATTAAGGGGAAGACTTTTGGTTATTATCATTATTATTTTGTAACTAATTTTATTATTATGTAAATTTCCTATTTGTATTATTGATGATCAACCAGTAATAAAATTTAATTTATTAAAAGAAGTTTATATATTTATTAGAGTTAATCATTGTCTCGTGAGATTAGTTTAGTCATCATCATCACCGATGGATGTCAATCATTAAAATAGTTTAAATGTAACATTATGGTAAATAATTGGACATTGATAAAAGATTTGTGTTGCGAGTTAAGCGTAAAGCTGTGGCTGGAAGTATCATCACATTAATCAATAGTCTAAATAAATGTGTTTAATGGCCATATATAAAGAATGGTTCTCACTGTTTATTATTTGTGAGCTAGCATAAGAGATATGACTACTATCGAAGCATCTGATAAATCTATAGTATTAAATGAGTTAGTAACACTTAAAAGAATATTAAATATGAATTTATGATGTTAAACTCTTAGATAATAATTTGTCTGAGAATTTATTTGCACAATTAGAGAATAATAAGGATGTTTTCCTTAAGACAAGAGCACATGATATTGTTATAAAATCCTACACACTTATAAATAATGTACCGAGGTTCAAACCCGGTATGAGTATAAATAGGTATCTAATATAATGTTATCTAGGTTTAGATAGCCTAGTGGTGCCCAGATATATATATATGAGAAAGCAATGAATAGAGTAAAATGGTTAGTTGTAATGGTTTGTCCTATTGGGGTATAAAATTGCTTTCTTGGTTATTGGTAGTAGATCTAAAACCACTGATCTGGTGCTAATGACTGCGCCAATGAGGAGTAGTAAGGAAGTGGATTTTGTCTAAATTGATTTCATATTCCATTACGGGCATGGCACATATAGATTCTTTACATTTTTGGTTATAAATGATCTAGATATTTTCATTCCATTACAAATAACTGCTCAATGTAGATTTTCTTTTTCCAATCTAGATGATTTTCATACCGTTACTATATATACACACACACCTTTACTCCTAAATGTGATAGGCTTATATACAAGGATATTCTATAAAGATCATCATCAATTCTTATTTACTATTTCGATGTACGAGTGTTAAAAATATTTTGAAACATTTTTTTTTTAAAAAAATCATCTGGCTATTTTTTTTAAAATGATGGTCATTTTATAAAGTTGGTGATATCATAAGATAACCATTTTATTAAAGCTATATTATTTGAGAACAAAATAATGACTTTTACACTAAAAATGTAAAAGTGTTTATTCATTATATAATATGCAATATTCTTTTGATTATGGAATTAAAATACATTTAAAACATTCATCTAATTTTCAATTAGTATTCTTGCAATTAATACTTTCATTTATAATATAATCTTCAATAGTTTCTCTTCCTCTTTCCTTCTTTATTTTTGCTTTTCTAATATATAACATATAATAACCATATTCCATTCTTTTTACACTTTAAAGCAAAATATATTTATTAATATTACAGTTGAAACTGTAATATTAATAAATATATTTTGCTTTACAGTGTAAAGAGTGAAATATGGTTATTATATGTTACTTTCATTTATGATATTTCCAAAGTAAATGATTTTATTCATCAATGACTACAAAGACAAAAAACAAACAAACATCAGTTTCATTCAATTCAATATATTGAAACAGTACGATTTATCTATTATCAAGTTTCACCTATTTTAATGGTAGTATATTTTCTCCAATTCAAATTCATCCAGAATCCGCGTATATTAATTAAATACTAAAATAGTGTACAAGTTCTATTAACGTGTATTTATATTGTGTATATTAATTAATCAATCAAATCTGCATGCATATAGTAACGTATACGCAGTTATTACTTTAAAATTAAAGTTGTGTAAACATCATTGTATGTGTAGAAGCGCACCTATATATTGTGACCATCAACTAATCTACTAATGTTTGGCGCTATAATCCGCCATTATGACCTGTCCTTTGAACACTGGAATCATATATACGAATCTGGCCACACATTTTCATGGCACCAAATCCGCCCTTATGTAACCTATCATACTCTCATTATCAAGAATATAAGCATAAAGAAACAAAAAGATTAAACTAACAAAATGATTCCTGTATTGAATAAAACTAGCATGAAACTATAGATCTAAAGAAGACCAAACTATAGATCTAAAGAAGACCACAAGGTGATTAATAAAGATAATAACTTCTGGTAAAACTAGCTTTAAAATCCACACAAACAAAATGTGATGAGTTGAATTTGATATTCAGCAAACTAATAAATAACTAATGATTATATCTCTGGAATAATTGTGAAATTAAACTTATAAATGAAATGATAAGTAAATTATGATGTAGATGATTAAATGGATGCTGAAAAGAAGTAATAATTAAATAGTAGAATGAAATAAGTCTAAGAATGAAGAGAAAAGAACGAAGATGTATGAGAATAATGAATGATTAAGATAATAATAGAAGAGTTAATGAATAGTTAAGATGATAAAGAATAAAAGTTAATGTATGATTAATTAATTATGATAATGAATTAATGTCAAATGAGAATGAATAAATAAAGGAATGTGAACAATGTTGATGATGGAGACTGAAATCTTAGATTATAAACTAATATTATATTAAATGGTGAGAAGATAAGCTAAGCAAAATTAGGGATTCCAAGCTTGACACAACCAGAATATTTATCATGAAGTTAAAACAAGCTATACTTCTTACAACAAAAGAAGTAATTTATACCTTAAAGTTTGGTTGACTTTCATAAAACAGGGAAAGCAATCTATTTCAAGTCCAACAATAATAAATAACTAGCTATCAAATTTACTACAAATTCAAATCCTACCTTGAAACCTAACAACTAATTCTTCTCAGCGTTCAAACACTCAAAATCATTATACAAAATATACTTGGGTCAGTGAGAGGGATTTTACCACTACCTGAAAACAGCTCTCAATATAAACTCAAATTAACAACTATATTTAGCAGTACACCTGGGTCTCTTTTTACGCGGACTTATTTAACACGATTTCGAAGTTACGTGATTCATGTTTCACCGGAAGTCGACCTCCGATAATGCGCTATTACTTTAAATAATAAATTTCACGCACTTACATTATATTGAAAGTAATAGCACATTATTGGAATTCGACTTTCATCTTAGTAATTTCAATATTTTCAGTGCTTTATAATAGTAAGATTTTATGCAATAATGAAATTAAAATCATAATTTCCACATTTTATATATACACACATTAAATTTTACAAGATTATAATGTAAATTTGTTCAAACATTGTACGTGTTAATTTTGCATTTTAAATTACATTTTGTTTTTGCTTTTTAAAAAAAAACGTAATCAATTATTAATCATTTAGTGTTCACAAGTTTATTTTTAAAAGGTCAGTAATAACAGTGGACACAATTAAATTTGACAATTAAAAATTAAAATCTGATTTTTAATTGTAATTAACAATTTAAAAATTACTTACTGCGACTTGAAATTAATGTGAAATTTGATTTTTAAACGGAATTGAAAATTAAAGACAAAAATAAGAATTTAATTTTTAGTTGTTAGTTTCATAAACAATTAATAAAATCATCGTCTCAAAGATTAATTACTAATTACGTTGTCACCAGAAAACCACTGTTACAACAGGAGTGTGAAGTTGGCGCTAGTTGTTTGCAAACGAACATGCTTTTTGGCAAATAGCTATAATAATTAAAACGTGTATAAAAAAATGTTAATTACTGTACTGTAAATTATGCATACAAATATATTATTTTGAATAAAATTAAATATTATAGTTAAAAAAAGTTTGTCTTGTATCAATTTTTTTCAAATTTGAAATTTTTTATTAGTCATATTTTATTTCCTTATTTTTTTTTTTTTTTTGCGCGAATTTTAAAGTAATTTTACATTGTGCTTTGCTTTTACGTGAATTTTGAAAAATCAGACCACATCCTCCCTTTTTCAATGTAAGTTACGTCTATTTTTGCGCGATTTCGTTTGCACGTGTTTTCTAAGGAACCTATCTATCGCGTAAAACGAGACCCAGGTGTAATACATAAACTTTATGAACTCAATAACTCTTATAACTTTAATATTTAAGAAATAGGAATAACTTTTTAATAAATAAACACAATAACTTACCAAATTCCTTTTCTCAAATAATTATAAACCATGTGATCAAGATCAGTGAATGATAGCTCTGCGGGTTTAACTAAACTAATTAAATCAATATTATGTTTATCTTTTAATATATTACTTAAAATAATCTGTACTCTAGGTTAATAATATTTAATCATTAATTGATGATGCCTTAGATGTATTCTAAGTGATTGGGCTTAACCAAAATTATTTTGGTATCTTAATCAATAGTGAAATGTACTATATTGGTCGATGATGATTTCAATATATACCATAGCAATAACAATAAGTGTGTATGGTGACTAGCAATAAGACTACAGGCAACTAAATAAATTTTTAAATACAAGTTTTATTTACAATATTTATTTCAGACACATTGTCTGAAATAAAACCAATACATCAAATTAAACTCAGGGATGGAGAATACTTGGTATCCCATTGACCATATTCTTAGTCAATACAACCAGCTTATACAATGAAATTCAAAGTATCACTTATTACTGTTTGGCCTATCTTAAAGAATAAGATAATGAAACATTGTTTAAGCTGAACTAGCACTTAAATTACAAAAACAACAGTGTATTGAGGACTTTAGGGTATGCACAATTTTTAAATTTAGAATTCAAAAGTTATAAAGTAGTGCATTATATCAACGCCATTTCTTTTATCAGAATGTGATAAGAGCAATTATCACATTCTGCACAATTAATAATTGATTAAAATTTGAGATGAATAGGTTCTATGTATTAAAGTATGAACAGACATCAAAAATCAAATACACACATCACTAAATCATCTATGTCCATAACCTAATCATTGACTTAATGAAGATAAATCCACACTGCCCATATGCATCTCTTGCTCTTACATCTATAAGTTCTACAATTACAAGTAGGTTTTAGGTTTGGTCTGTCTATACACTGATGAAGATCCTACAACATCATAAAACACTTATAATTAGGCAAACACTATAGCTAGATTAGTGTTCCTTAATCTAACATCATCTTATCCTTGCTATTGGATTTTGAACTACTATACCTCATCATATACAGTGGAAAACACTCTCTAACCTCATGAGGGATTAAACAATAAAAAGGGAGGCTCTACAAAACAACACGATAGTTGTATAATAATATGGCTAATTCTAATACCTCTCTATAGGTATACACGTGTGGGCTTAGCCTCTTCATGGAAAATAGAATTCAAACCATGGATATCCTTTCTTTTAGGATTAATTATGCTAAGCATTAATTACTACTCAGCCTCTACCATACTATCCTCTCATACAATCAGCGATGGGTGATTCTCCATCAGCCCATGCTCAATATTAATCTATTTGATGCCATTCTATGTGGCACATCCTATCAGCTAAAAGCTATCACAAATTCTCAATACTATAGCAAAGTAAAACACCACCAACAATAAAAGTGGAAATATAAATATTCCATTTCACAATGCAGAAACCATGAATGCATTAATAGACAAACCAAAATATGTCAAATAAATCATTATTTTAAAATAACCAACTATACTTTTGTTATAGCAAGTACTATGCATGTGAACAATAAAGATCGACCTGCTTTTATATTTAAAGTGGACATGTTCATTTCTATGCAAAATTAGGAAATGAAAAAGGTTTAGATCAATTTTTCTTTTATATAAGAAAATAATTGGGTCATTATAGTATATCTTTGACAAAAATATCTGTATGTTCACCCTTTAATAAAATATTAAAATCTGTTTTAAAAAAATGAGATAAATCTCTTTTTCTCTGTCTAGATGAACGATATATATATATATATTGTTTTCCCTCAACTGGAAAAATAAAAATACATGTAATAGATGTATATATTTTACACATCTTTTTCTCTTTAACTCAATATATATTTTATACTACAATAAATAAATAATAAAAAGAATTTCTGAAATAATACCTTACAAACACATATTACACTAATAGATCTAGGCCATAAATAAAAATAAATTTTCCCCCATTGTATTTTCTTTTTCTCACTTCACAGTTTGTCCCCTCTTTTTGAACTGAATGATCCAGATACTGATATAATGAGTAATTGTTCATAAGTAACTCACATATATATATTTTACGATTATTTTCAATTTCGGCATAGAGAAATAATATTCAACTACTTCCAAGTGTAACGCAATTAAACATTGGTTTATTCACTTTTCTATAGATAATTTTCCTTAATAAGTTTATAGGTTATTATGATCTTCAAAACAAACTTTTTAAATACATTTATTGATTCTGTTCTTTTCTTCCGCGGTAATATATGTAACAACTTTAAGTAATTTGGACATTTTTTAAAAATATTTATACGCGTTGCACAGTAAACTTTTAAAAGTAAATATTTATTTTTATCTCATTTCCATTAGCAAAATAATAACTGTTTAGTAATACCAAAAAGGATTTATCCAATTATATATACGATATCCTTAGCATTTTAATGAATCTGTAATTTTCCATTCCTATCATTACACAAAATTGGCGCTAAAGAAAAATTAGCAGACGAGTTTTTATTTTCTAAGAAAGAATTGAGAATAAAATCACTTGCAATTATCTTTTAACTTTATTAAAATTACGATATAAAAATGACTTTTGAGTTTGTTTATATCTTCTGAAACCTTTTTTAAAAATCATTTTTAAATTATTTTCTTGAAACTACAATTTACAAACAAATGTATTTTCCCGTTTATGCTTAAGTGTGGCGCGAAAAACAAACATTTTTCGTCAGCCCTTTCTCTTAAATGTAAACAACTTGTGCGTTATTTTTAAATCTGGGAATTTGAAATTATAAAGGAAATAAAAGCAAAAGCTTACTTTTTCTTGAATTGTTTTGGGTTTGAAGTAATATTTATTGAGGTCCTTATTGATCCACATTGTTACCATTTCTTCTTTTACAGTATAACTTTCAGGAACCATCCAATTGATGGAAAACAGTGTTGAAATTATAGCAAGGTTTTGAGATTTCTATTCCATAATCTTAGATAACAATATACTAGAATCCTTATTCAATTAAATTCCAAACTTTTCTGATTTTTCTTCCTTATTTTATACGATTAAAGATGAAGTCTGTTGACTCTCATTCTCTTAATCACCCCCCCCACAACTTTGTTAAATCATATAGTATTTATTACAAAGCATTGTGGTAACAAATTGACCAATAATCTTAGTGTGAATATATTAATATTACCCCCTCTACCTTTGTTTTTAATAACTACCCATAATATCAAAGACTATTTTCAATTCACTACAAAAAAATATGCTTAAGAATTAAATATAACAATTCATTTTACAAGATTTACAAATTTAATTTATTTCAATTGCTATTCAACAATAATATAGCAATATATTTATCTCCCAATTAATAACAATACTTTTAAATTATTATTATATCCCTAATTAAAGCCTATACTGGGTTTGAAATCTCTTCTCCACTCGAGCAATTTCCTAGTGCATCCTGAACAGTCTTTATTGAAAGCCACTTGTTAAGATTTTAATGCTGAATATATTATCATGATTTAAATTTTGGATTATTTAATACAGGGACCTAAATAAAAGGTCACAATATATATTCGAAGGAACCTGTAATGTAATAATTTTTTGAACATTATAACTTTTCTAAATTATCTCCTTTAAGTTATTATAGATTTAGTTTATAAATTTGTTTGTATTCAAATATAAAATCTTAAATACAGGGGTGACCATCTTATACATATAGTAGAATGTTGACAGAACTTAAATCTCTTTTAAAAAAGAGAAAGGTTATGTTTCTTAGAAATACCTCTTGTTAATCTGTAAACTGAGAACCAAAATTTCAAAGATGATTTAAAAATAAAGTTAAAAAACAAAGACAAAATCATTGGACCGGCACTACTTGTCAATAGCTCTAGCTGGATCTTTTGTCTTTACTAAAATTTATTAGTTATTAAAACTTAAAAATTTAAAACTAAAAATTGTAAACAACTTAATGGTTTGTGAGGGGGGTGAAAAAGATTTGCTATAAAACCCCGTTTTAATTCAAGAGGCTGACTCTCGTCATTTTACAAATCAAATACAGACAGGCACTATACCCAAATTTACAATGAGGACCCTTGGCTAGAAGGCCTATTGTTGCCTTCTGCTGCAGAAGAAATTGGTCTAGGAGATCGAGTCCAGAACAGCAACCTACCAAGCCAACAAGAATAAAGTAGCCTGTCAGTGAATATTAGTGTCTACACCATGAAAGCCACTTCAACAAGAAGATAATCAATAATTAATCTCCTGCAGAGCTCTTAAATTAAATCTTCATAAACCACTCTAATAATTCTTATAAGCTAACTATAGAATAAATATGCACAAACTGTTAGATTAAAATTTATTCTTAATAATTAAAACTCTGTAATAAATTCGTAATTATTGATCTAAATCTTTTAATGTGATCTTATTTAAAAATAATATATTGTAAGATCTTTGCCTAATTAAGATTTAAATAATATTCTTCAGTTATTGCTCTTAATCTATTCAGAATGCGTATGCCTATGCCTTCATTAATTAATATTGATATTTTATTAATTATGCTATGACATCCTTCAGAGCGGAGACAATTATGCCATCATATAATCTTATATTGCTCTTTAGCACACACATAAATCTCCCTGCTTGATTCTCCAGACGCCATATTGAATTTTTTAAAAAACTGACCTGAGACACAATTTCACAATAACTTCAGTTTTAATAATGTTAGAGCAAAAAACTTTACATTGATAGAAACTAGAAAAACTAAGAAAAAGACAAATAATGATTACCATTTAAAAATAGGGGGGAGGGGAATTTCAATATCCGATATAAATACTTTGTTTGTTCATAATTTCTAATTCATCATTAACTAAGTTTAAATTACATCTTCAGTGATAATTTCTTTGTATTCCTCACAAAATTATCTTTCAAACCATATATAATGTCTTATCTGAGATAATCCATAGCTTCAGAATTTCCAAAAGTATTCGCATAAGAATTCTTCATTTTTATCTTGTACCCCAAAAATTACCAAATCTCAAAGACGTCTGTAAGAAAAAATTCATCTTAATAAAAGATACAAAACAAATCATTTCCAGAAGATAGATATGCATTTGTCATCATAGCAATTGGCTTCTTGCCTATCTAAAACTAGAAATTGTAGGCTACTGTCTGTATCAGTGATAAAATGAGTTTCATCTCATTTTATATTTTTTTGTGTATATCAGTGATGTTTATATTCTTTGTGCACACTAGTGATGCTATCTTGTTATATTTATTATATCACATAGATATAATTTATTTGCATATAGTCCATATATTAGCTATAGACTTGAAAATAGAGATGAAAGATATGGCAAAACTAATGATTCCATAGCATGAGTATAAAGGCATAGGCAAGAAACAGAATTTGATTCTTTGCCTGCATATGCTATCTTTCTGTAAATTTGATTATTAGTTTTGTAAATCATTACTTGTTATACAACACACAAAATTATTGTATATATGAATTCATATGAGCATACATATAGAATTTATATGCACACACACCAATACAAATTAATAAAAATGAAATCATTTTTCAAATAATTAAAAAAAAAAATTAAAGTATTCAAAAAATTAAATTGTATACTTACGAGCTTGATATTCTGCAATTACGTTCAGACTCCATGGAAGGCGTTGTTTGTGAATAATCAGCATATTTTTCTAACTCATGAGACCGATGAAAGTTTTCTGTCTTTATTGCTGCATGGAAATTAGAAAAATGCGCCCATTATGAAAAAAATTAATAAATTCAAATTTCATTGGATTTAAAAAAAAAAAAAACACGTCATTAGAAAGCTACGTTCAAGATGTATCAAATGCCTGTATTTTGGTTGACGTGATGCTTATAGTTTTTACTTCATTAAAAAAAAAAAAAAATTTCCAACAATCAGACGCGCGGGTCAACAGCTTAATAAGTAGAAGCTTAAGCTACTATGTTTTAGCTTATTGTAATTCAGATTTGTATGTTAAATAATTATATTTAGTTAAGTAATGGCAAGAATGATATTTGAAGCATATTGTAAGTAACTAGTTAAGTCCCAAATATGCTTTACTCCTTTTTAGTTTATTATTATAAACTATATAGATTTAATTAGTAAATTAGATCATTTTAATTAACCCTTTTTAGCATGTTTTAAGTATGTTAATTTACGAACGGGCACATAGTAGTTTCGCAGATCGAAACTAAAGATTTAGGCTTTATTAATTTAATATATGGAAAGCATTGTGAATGTGTCTTAGGAAGCACATCTGTGCATTATGCCTTGCTATATATATTCTTATTAAAATGGGGTTTGGTTTTAAGGGCCACCCCATTATTCTTAGTTTGGACAGCTCTTTTAGAACTGGAACACGAGGGTCCAGAACCATATATTAAGCTGCTCCAATCTCCCAAACTAAATGTTAATTTTACGATTGCAAGTCGTACGGTCCACAGGAATTGAATTTGGTACTGAATCCACTGAGTAATTGCACATTCAAGCCACAACCCTTATTTAGCTTATGTAGCGCCATACTCTTGGAAGCTACATTGCAAATCGCCAGTGTTTTCCTTTATCTTATTCAGTTCAACATTGATCTGAACTCCAGATCTAGTTTATATAAACAATCTGCATAGGGAGCACACCTAGTGCTCATTATGAAATATTAAGTTATACTTTAATGTTATTCTTGTATGTTAACTTTAGCAAACCTTGGCATGATGTAGCACAAGTCAGGCATATTAAACTGTAGTTAGCCAAATTCATAAAGTAGTAATAATTGTAATTGATAAATTGTATAAAGTACAAATAAAGATGAGATCTTGTCCCAAACCCACTCATCATTATACAGCTGCGGTGTAACCTCATGCACTATTGCCATATTGTTATTAATTTTTGAAAATAAATATATATAGAATGTATTCATGTTCAGCGTTTTATCCAAAGCTAGTTACCATTCAACCAAATATTCTAAATTTGTCAAATTAGTTTTAGGTTTGAACTGATGACTTTTTATTTAGGTATTTACAACTGCAGGTTACATTCAAATGAAGTAAGACTGAAGAACTGTCAAATATTGTTAGAAGAAAAGGTGAGACATTTGATTTAAAAAGTGGGTATGTACTGTACTATAAAGGCAGAAACATTGGAAGTATTAGTGAAGTTAAATTCGTTATAAATAAAAAGTGACTAAGATTATTCAACTTAATGGCAGGTACTAAGTGCAGATAATTCAGGTTAATGAGTCAACAAGTTCTCATTGTAATGAAGTAGAGGATTTTTATATAGATATACAAAAGGCTTTTGATCAGACCAAACATTTTAAAATTGTCATGCAGGATGCTGGAATTGGTAAACAATTAAAAGATGTTAAGTGCTGTCGGTAAATTTGGTAATGGTGATAGAAATGAGAGAAGACATAAACTTATGGAATTTACAGAAAAATTAAAATTTTATACTATGAATTATTTTTTGAAAAAAATGGAAATGGATTTGGAAATATCCAAATGAAGGTACAGCAGAATTATTTTGGCTAATAGAAAATATGTATTTCAAGATTGTAATGTTCTGAATAAATTCCATACAATAAATGATCATTGATTAGTGCGATGGAAAAGATAATGTAAAACTAGAGACACAAAAATTATTAAAAAAAATAGTATTCATAAATTGCCATTCCTAATTTTCAAAAACATTTTAATGAATTTAAATTAGAACTTGTAAATTGTTTTCAAATATTAACAGATTTTGAGTATCAGATTTGAATGGAATCAATTGGAAGATAACTGTTACACTTTTAAAAACTGCAACAAAGATAGCTGATACAAAAAAGCAGCAAATGACCAGTAAAATTTCTATTGTGACTAGATTATTTATGATAAAAAAAAAAGAAAATAAAAATGATGCATTGAGGAGGATTGAATATCTAGAATTTTATAAAATGGTGCCAAAAAAGAGTTGATAATGATATAAGAATTCATAATTGTAAATTAGCAAGAAAAACCACAGAAAAGAATAAAAATCTAGAGTATACAATCACAACTTGGTATTGATAGAAAATGTATTTCTACAATAAGGAAAAAAAGATGATACTATTATTAAAATAAGATGACATCATGATGTGTAAAAGAATTCTATCAATAATTATATAGTAAAAACAACAAAAAAGTATCTTCTATAACTATTATATCTTCTAAATTGCCCAGGATTTTAAATGAAGTGAGAAATGCAATTACATCTATGAAGAAAGATAATGATGGAATTATAATCAATATCTTAAAAGAAGTAGGTGAAGAAATATAAATTTTTTTGTCAAAGTTATATACCAAATATCCTTTATCATATACCAGATGATTGGAAGAATACAGTATTGATATCTAAAAAAAGATGATAAAGAATATTAAAAATTACAGACCTATCAGTCTTTTAACAGTTCTATACAAATTTTTTACCAAGATAATTACAAATCTTGTACAGCGAACTTTGGATTTTAACCAATCAAAATAACAAGTTGGGTTTAAAAGTGGTTTTAATACAGTGGATCACTTCCAAGTATTGAGAAAAGTTAATGAATGATTATAAGTTGCCATTATGCTTTGAATTTGTAGATTATGAAAAGACATTTGATTCTATAAGCATTTCTTCAGTGATCAAAGCATTGGCTCATCAAGGTATAGATCCAGAATAATTCTTCAGAATATTTATAAAATGTAATAGCAATAATTATATTACATAAAAAAAAAGATTAACATTGAGAAGGTTGTATGCCAGGATGACTCCATATCTTTACAACAGTTTTGCAAAAAGTATTTCATGGATTAAAATGAGGGAGTAAATGGAGATTATTTAAGTCATCTAGAATTTGTAAGTAATGCAATTGTTTTTGAAATGAATATTTTAGAACTTCAGAAAATGTTGCAAGAGTTATCAGATGAAAGTAGGACTAGAGTTAAATTTTAAAGATTAAAATAATCTTCAATGTGTTTTCTCAGAAGAAGGAAGTAAAAATTGATAATGATGAAAGAGAAGTTAACAACTACAGATACCTTGGTCAGATTATTATTACAGATGGAAACATAATGGATGAAATTAATCATAGAATTAAACTAGTTTGGAATGCTTTTGAAATAACTTATTAAAAGGAAGTATGCCTATGTGTTTGAAAAGATTTTTAATAAATGTGTTTATCAGTTCTTACTTATGAATCTAAGACTTGAACACTTACAATGCAGATTTCAGACCATCAATGCAGTATGGAGAGATGCATGTTCGGAGTAACAAGAAAAGATTGAAAATAAAATATATGGATGAGAGAACAAACAGGTAATAATGATATCATTGAAGGAATTAAGAGGCCTATGTGAAGTTGGGTTGGACATATTGCTAAAAGAGATTATAATAGATGGATAGTTAAAATCTTAAACTGGATTCTAAGAGATTGTAAATGACCTGGAAAGTGATCACATGTGAGATGGATGGATAAAATAAATATGCTGGGTGATGTGAAGAGATACTAGAAATCACCGAAGATGGATTGAACTTGGACATCATCCTTTAGTGGCTCAATAACATTTGAAAATAAATATGCAGTTAGTGGGAAAAAGTCAATAAATGGATAAATAAAAATTGTGAAAGTAACAAAACGCTGTTAATAGAAAATATAGACATACACATAATAAATATATATGCATTTTGAAAACTCTTTGTTCTTTTATGTTTACGATTCTTGCACTTACAACTTTAGTTACTCATTTCAATTTTTTATTTCAGTAATTCCTACATTTGTAATACATAATGCATTATTCATGCTTATACTTCCTTACATCTGTTATTACAAACACTGAAATTTTGTTTTATACAATTTTTGCCCTTGTTCAGTCCCTTTCATGCAGATCTTCAGGCTAAGCATATATCCATTTTAAAAAAATGATAAAGAGTTGAAGCACAGAAATAAAACTATATAAAACAAAATGTTAGTGTTTTTAATAACATGCAGAGAGCTATAAGCATAATAATAATGTGTTAAAAATACTTCTTGCATAAGAGCAAATCATTTGCAGCAAAAGTTAGAGAAATTGAGTAATTTAAATATTAATAAATACAGTAAAATAAATATATATAAAGTACAACTGTAAAAACTTTTATCTATCTAGGAGTGCTTTCGAATGACTTCATAGTGTTTGTCAACTAACACGAATTCTTTTTTAAGGTACTTTCAAACACATTTTCAAAGTCTAGCCTTATCACAATTCATTAATTTTTATGTTTGCTACCTCTTTCAATTTGTAATATTTTCACATTATTATAATCATAAACAACTGATGTTATCATTTCCATTATAATTTAATTTAGTTTTTTGAACTCTTTTTAATAACTGCAAGCGTTCTTTTCTCCAATGTAGATCTTGATTCCCCTATATATATCCACTACAACATTTATATATGATGCAATTTTGATTTAAGAATGAGGTTTTAGCTTTTGAATTATTTATTATTTTATGCACCTCCTGGATTAAATAAAAAAAAAAAAAATTCAAAAAAAAAAACCTCACTCTTAAAACAAACCCCCCCAAATAAAAATAATAAAGTAAAAAAAAAGGGAAAATAAAGAGGAAAAAGGAAAAAAAAAAAAAAAAATTAATAAAGTTCAAAAAACTAAACAAAATTATAATAGAAATGATAATGTTTCAACATGTTTTTTATGATCATAATAGGTTATGTATACATGGTTTTAATTTTGATTATAATTGAAAATATTGCAAATTGAAAGAAATGATAAAAGAAAAATAAAAGAAACTATGTAAACGTAAAAATTAATGAATTGTGGAAAGGGTAGACTTTGAAAGTGTGTTTGAAAATACCTTAAAAAAAAATTAATGGTAGTTGATAAAGACTACAAAGCTAGTCAAAAGCACTCCTAAGTGGATAAAAGTTTTTAGTTATATTTATTTTACTGTATTTATTAATATTTAAATTACAAGATTACATATATAATTTCAAATGTGAACAGATTTCTCAAAAATTCAAATTTTCTTGAGAAGTTATTTATGAATATATATATGAAAACTTGTTCTGCTTGTACCTCAAATGTTCTGAGTTGGTATTATAAAATTCATTAGCTATAATTTATTGAAACACGATGAAACATTTTAAGGATTATTTGTTTTTCATACTAGGACTCCATTATGATTTCTTTTCTCTTTTCTTAGCAGTTTACAATTTCACATTGTATTTATTTATCATTATTAATATTAATGGACAGACTAGTTGGCTAACATTAAAGGATAATATATATAATTTTTTTGAAATGTTAGAAGATATTATCACAAAAGATTTTAAATTAATTGCTTTGTGAGAACTTCTTAGTATTAATATAGAATAACCATAGAATCAGGACTGCAAATAATTGCATGTCTTTTTTTAATGTTTTTCTGAAAGAGTATATTATCACTAAAGGAAACAACTTTTCAATAATATATTGTAATTATAATTTTAAAATCAATACCACCACAACTTCAGCTTATACAGTATTTTTGTGTAGCAAATCTATTTCTCTTATTCTGGTTCTGAGTTGATTTCTATTCAAAACCTTAAGATATTTTTTGAATTTCAAGCTAATAGCTTGATAATAAGAGCAAAAAAGGGTTGCTGGAGGAACGGTGTATTAAATCCCGATCCAAAACTCTCTACAGAAAGCCTATGGGCCACAATCTAACCTGGAGATATGCATAGAACAATATTAAATATTTATTAAGCACTGTCAACTGGTATCTATTGATTTCTTAAAACTTATATTAGATGGCAAAATTGGATTGAGATTTGCTATAAAAATTTTATTACTATTGATTAAAAAAATAATAAATTTTTAATGGATAGTTCTTATAATAATAATAGCAAAACTAATGAAATAATAGTCCCTTCTAAAAAAATATATTTATAACAAAACAATTTAAGATAGCATAAAAATTACAAAAAAAAAAACCCCACAGAAACATTTAAAAAAGTTTCAAATATGTGAATAACTTTATTGAAAATAGTGCAATCTGTACACATTCTATTATGATAGTTAACTACTGACCAGTATTGAGAGAACATCTTAAACTTTCTAATACTTGTGTTTATATATACATATATAGAAAGCTGGGAGAAAAAATATTACTTGCTATTAGTGTTATTTTGAAAATATTTACTATGGAATTTCAATCCACAGCATGGAGATTCCTTCTGAACAAGACACAAAAAGTGAACTTGATTTTATAGCTAATGAGTGGATTAAACAGATAGTTATTTACTAAACGAATTATAATAATTATTAATTAAGAGCCATGAAAACAAATGTGATATGTGTATGAAGAGAGACTGCATGAGCATAATTAAAATAAAGCATGTTTATACACTGATATATTCTTTTACTTCTTGATATATATATATATATATATTATAATATAGACCATTCAATTGTTATTAATTTTCTTCTTTTCTGAACCAACATAATATTTGGTAAAATGAAAATACACATGGAAAAAGTAGTTATTTAATAATATTTATCTTTACTACTGCCTACCATGCTTTCAATATATTTTTACTATATCATATTCATGGTCACTATCTTCCATGCTTGCTCATAACTGTTGTTAAAATAGGCAAAACTCTCTCTATACAGTAGTGCCATTCTAAGCAAGACAGAATAATCAATGGATGCCAGAAGGCTTGTGCATAAAATCCTCATCCAGTGCCTACTCATCCAATATCCCCAAACTAGTTTCTGGCTTATAGCCTTCGTTAGTGAGGAGCCTTGGATCTGAGAGCACTGCACCTAGATCTAGGCTCCTCACTGACGAAACCATAAGCCAGAAACTAGTTTGGGGATATTGGATGAGTAGGCACTAGATGGGGATTTTATGCACAAGCCTTCTGGCATCCATTGATTACTCTGTCTTGCTTAGAGTGGCACTACTGTATAGAGAGTTTTGCCTTAGGTGGTAGTAAAGATAAATATTATTAAAAAACTACCTCTTCTGTATGTATTTTCATTTTACCAACATACACCATTATAAGTTTATAACTAACCAATATCATAAAGTAATGACATCTCTTTGATTCAGATAATAAAAACCAAACTTTTGTTTATCAATACCATTATTCAAAAAAGATTTTAATTAGGAAATCATAAAACTAGAATTCAAGCAATCATTTTTTCACCTTGTATATTCATGGTTTGATATCATACAATCTTTGAACTTAAAGTGAAAGAAAACTTACTGAATGGACTTATCAACACATTTAAGTATCCTCTGCTTATTGCAAATAACTGATCTGTTCCACATAACTAACTATATTTAGCTATACAAAGAGATTTACATTACAGATTGTACTCATTTTGAACTGGTAGTAAGTTTTAAACTATCAAGATAGATGGAGAGAAAAAGGAATGTTTTTTTTACAATAAGACAATTTTTTGTGAGGTGATGATAAGCTTGCTGCAATTGCCTTAATTTTGTTTGTGACTTCAAATTTCAAATATATTACCAGTAGCACAAATTTTAAAAAAGTCGTTTTTCATACCTACAAAAAAAAAAAAAAAAATATTAAATAACTTTAATAACACACACAAATATATAAAGTAAAAATTTTATGTTTTTTCTTTTCATTTTTTTTCTATAAAATATAAAGCATTTTACCAAAATTATTTTACTTCAAGCATATTTCTTCACAAATAAAAAAATGTTAAACATGCAATTCAACAAAAATTTCTAAAATTTATTTAAAAAAAAAAAAAGAGACTTTTATTGTGCAAACTATAATATTTATGTTCACATTATAAACATAAAACAAGAAATGGTATAATTATATAAGTATATCATTCACTGTGCATCGTTTCCAATAATCCGTCAAATTCATAGTGCTCAACTATTCCACAGTTCGTAAAACAATTTTATAACCTATTGTACTTTATGTAAATTAGATATTGACATATGTCATTTTTTTTTGATAATGGAATGCTTGATTCATTTTTATTAATTGTATAGGGGTCTCTAACAAATCTATGTTTCTTGTCATTTCTTTCATTGCAAAACATTTTACATCAGTTGGATCAAATGCATGACTAGATTTGCACTCGTGTTCCAGAAATATTGATTTGTGTCCAGAGCACTTTTTTGTTCTGCTGTACAGATACTTATGTTGAGTTATCCTACAAGAAATATTGGCTCACTATTTACCACTGCACACAGGAGCACTGCATGCAATTTCATAAACTATCTGAGGAGCCTGCTCAGGCGGTATTCCGTACTTTGCATTATTAAGCATTTTTTATTTAATGAAATGATAGGGGAGGTTTCCCTAAAGCTAATGTTATAAGTATTAGCATATATGTTTTGTAGTTTATGAACCATGATCATCCAAAGTTTAGATTCTTTTTGTGAAGTGGGCTATTCATTTATATTTGCATAAAATTGCATGATCACTCTAATTAACTTGTTACACTTATATCCCAGGGTTGATAGGTCTTTGACATACATGTTTATGTTAATTTTGCAGTTGGCTTCATATTTAATCAAGTTGATGTTTTATGTAAAAAGCCTTTTAACCCAGCCAGTTTATGATGCATGAGTATCCTACATTTTGGGTAGATGGCTCTTCGTACAATAAAAGGTTTTAATATCATTTTATAATCCAGAATATTGTGATTTTTTTGTGTGTAAAGATCCAGGAAATTAATCCCTTTGAATAATCCATTAGTGAGATTTGTTCGAAATCATGGTATATATTTCTAATATGTTTCACAGATCATCTATATATCTCATATAAATTTCATTATCCAAAGGAGCTAAATATTTGGATATAATAATTTCTTCTTGTTTCATGTTTATAATGTGATCATAAATATTATATTTTATTTGATATTAAAAAAATCACTATCAAACGGAAAAAGATTGCATGAAGTGGGGGGGGGGGGGCACATATTAAATAAGACATTATCAGACTTGATGAAGATAAGAATATAAAACAATTGATTTAACAATTGGATATATACTTTACTAAAAAAATCACAAATATTAGCAATAAAATGGAATAATATACCTTATAACTAAAACAAAATCCTGAAAAATTTGTCAATTTAAAACATTTAGAAGATAAAAATGCAGTTGGTGAATTTGTATATGTTGTTAGAAATGACAGAGAATACAATCTTTATGGAATTTAAAAGAAAAAAAAAATACATCATGAGTTTTTATTAATACAAAATTAAAAAAAAAAAAAAAAGGCACAGAAGAATCCAAATGATTGCATATTTACCTTTTATTTAATATAAAATATATATTAATACAATCAATAAAAAAAGTAATTACTGATCAATGAGATGCAAAATATGCTTTAATACAATAAATAAAAAAAAAAAAAACCTATCACAAAAAAATACATTTAATAATTTACAAATCACTTCAAAATATTAAAACTTTGAAAATGATTCAGACTTGAATGAAGTTAGTAAAAAAATGACATTTTATATCTATATTACAGGAAATTACTAATAAATTTTCTATACAAAACAATGCATTTTGGAATAAAGAAATACAAAAATTATTAAAAAATGGTTGATTTAGAAATAATGAAATATAACTATAAAATATCAAAGAAATCTTAACAAAGTAAATTATTTTAGAAATAAGAAAAAATGATAGCAGGAATATTAAAAATAATATCATAAAGTATGAAAAAATATTACTAAAACAGAAAACAAAAGTCTGTATAATAACATCATTTAAAATGCCACACAATATAAATAATAAGAAGAGACACACCATTAATTATAAGAAGAAACGTTTTTTTAAAAAAAAAAATCCATTGTAGATAATTAAAAAAAAAAAAGTTGTTAAATATTTAAACAATATTTCTAAATGATAAGAATATAAGGAATGACCAAAGAATGTAATATTAATATTTTAAAAAAAGTTTGAATATTAAGAATCACAAATCAATAAACGTTTTATCAATATTATAAATTTTTTGTATCAAGATCATTATTAATCATGCATAAAGAATTTTGGACTTAAGCCAAACACATACACACAAAACAGCACACTGGATTTAAAGTTTGTATAGAAAATGAATTAGCCCTTTATCTGTAGCATACAGTGATTTCAATGCACATCTGAGTTTCAATATAGTGTTACATTATTTCAGCAAGTCCATTTGGTCTCATTATAGTTTCATATGTTGATTAATGATTTTGTTGTTTAATTCTTTAAACCTGTAGTTTCAATTATATCAGTTAGATAAAGATATTAACTATAAAATGTTCTTTTCACAATTGACTTTCATCTTTTTTTTAAATGCAATTTTAGAAAGATCCCCCCCCTTTCAAAAAAATAAATAAACTAAAGGTATAAACTAAAATCAATTTATACCATGTGTTCATCATTCATACTCATAATAAAAACTCATTTTTGCTAAAAAAAAATAAAACCACTTGTTTTATATTTGGAAACTCAGAGAAGGACAATGTAATTATTAAAGATAAATTATATTAATTTATTTATTTTATAATGCAAAAAATAAAATTATATAAATTAGTAGGTGTCTGGGAAAAAAAATCTTTATATTCACTGATTTGCCACAAAACGAAAATTATTTATTTATCAAATTAAATATTTACAAATAAGAAAATAGGTACTGTGGTATTAGAGCTGCAACATGAAGAATTATAATAGTTTAATCATTAAATTAATTAGGTTATTAAATCAAAAACATATTTTAAAATCTACATTAAAAAAAAAACAATTTAACAAAAAAAATTACGAAAAATATTAATGTGAAGAATAGTTAAAATGCGCATTTAAATCGAATTGAGTGTGTGTTTGCACGTGCATATTCTGCATAATCTATTTTAATACATTGTACAGGCTTACACCTGCATTTATATATGCGGGATTCGAACTCAGACTTTCACATGACCTACAACTCTCAGTGCCATCTTATATTGCTGACTCACCTGATCACACACATGTTGAAAAGATAAATAACACCAATATACGTATTTCATGCTAAACCAGCACTCGTAATATATGCGGGATTCGAACTCAGACTTTCACACGACCTACAACTCTCAGTGCCATCTTATATTGCTGACTCACCTGATCACACACATGTTGAAAAGATAAATAACACCAATATACGTATTTCATGCTAAACCAGCACTCATTAAAGAAAGAAAATTGGTTATTTTAATATAAAGCTGAGTACTAATTGTATATATGTGTGGAGATGGTAATCTGAACCAATTGATGAGTGCTGGTTTAGCACGAAATACGTTCATTGATGATTATTTATCTTTTCAACATATGTGTGATCAGGTGAGTCAGCAATATAAGATGGCGCTGAGAGTTGTAGGTCGTGTAAAAGTCTGAGTTCGAATCCCGCATATATTACATATATAAATACAGGTGTAAGCCTGTACAATGTATTAAAATAGATTATGCAGAATATGCACGTGCAAACACACACTCAATTCGATTTAAACGCGCATTTTAACTATTCTTCACATTAATATCGAAATTTTTTTTAATGTAGATTTTAAAACATGTTTTTGATTTAATAACCTAATTAATTTAATGATTAAACGATTATAATTCTTCATGTCGCAGCTCTAATACCACAGTACCAGCAAATAAATATAGCAAATATTTTTTGATCAGTAGCAGATAATAATACTTGAATGTTGAATTTTTGACATATTGCTTAAATGCATTTCTGGAAATAGTTTTCTGACTGTTTATTGCATGTGCACACTAGCTATATTTCAATCTATTTATCATTAATAGATTTAAAATTACCATTTAAAGGCAACAAATTAAATATATCTAAATATAAAATAATTTCTATTAGAATATGTAAGTAGAAAGGATTTATAATCTAATTCATCAGACAAGATGTTAATCTTTATTAAACTGCAAAATGAAACAATGCAGCAAAACACAGCTTTTTCTTTTAAATGAATTATTGATTACTCAGTGATAAAGTTAAACTAGTCAAATGTCTAACCATGTGAACAGAACTGATTTATTTTTCATTTTTTTCCTACTTATTTGAAAGCATTTAATCTCTTAACTAGCTGAAAAGGACAAATAAATAAATTAGAATTTTAATTTTTTATATCTTAACTAAAATTTTCTCTTTTTATTCTCAGAAAGAAAGGACTATTTAATAAAAATATTTTGACATTATTTAATTAAGGCAAAATGGGGATGTTTTTTAAAACAATGCAATCTAGAGGCATCATATTGAATTTTTTAAAAACTGATCTGAGAGTACAATTTTCACAATAACTTACAGTTTTAATAATGTTACAGCAAAAAACTTTACATTGATAGAAACTAGAAAAACTAAGCAAAACAATAAGACTAAGACAAATAGTGATTACCATTTAAAAAATAAGGTAAAAAAGAAATTTCAACATCTGGTATAATTATTACTTTATTGTTTGTTCATAATTTCTAATTTATCATTAACCAAGTTTAAATTACATCTTCAGTGATAATTTCTTTGTATTCCTCACAAAATTATCTTTCAAACCATATATAATACTTCTTACCTGAGATAATCCATAACTTCAAAATCTCCAAAAGTATTCGCATAAAAATTCTTCATTTTTATCTTGTACCCCAAAAGTTGACAAATATCAAAGGTGTTTATAAGAAAAAGATTCATCCTAATAAAAGATACAAAACAAATCATTTCCAAAAGATAGATATGCATTTGTCATCATAGCAAATGGCTTCTTGTCTATCTAAAACTAGAAATTGTAGGACAATGTCAGTATCACTGATAAAATGAGTTTCATCTCTTTCAGTGATATTTATATTCTTTATGCACACCAGTGATGCTATCTTGTTATATTTATTGTCCCACATAGATATAAATTATTTGCATATAGTTCATATGTTAGCTATAGACTTGAAAATAATGTGATGCAAGATCTGGCAAAACTACTGACTCCACAGCATGAGTATTAAGATATAGGCAAGAACCAGAATTTGATTCTTTGCCTGCATACAATTCCAGTGGTATATGCATAACCATGTGGGTATCACTACACACACACATCATTTGAAATCTCTCTTTATTGTTTTTAAGAATTTACATTTTCACATGTTACTATACCGAGTACATTTTGTGATTGCTTTATCAACTGCAAGCTTTCTGTAGATTGGATTATCAGTTTTTAAAATTTACATTGCACTGCTCTATATATGTAAATCATTACTTGTTATACAACACGCAAGAATAAAGAAAAACACACCATATAAACATAATAATAAATTATTAAACCTTTTGAGACTCATTATGTCTATCGAATAAGGAAGGTTGTCTCAAACTTGGATCACAGACACAAAATTAGGGTATATATGAATACTAATTTATATACTGTATATACCACACACACACCAATACAAATGCAAATTAATAAATTATACCATTTATCAAATAATTAAAAAAAAATTAAAAATATTATTAAAAAAAAAACTGTATACTTACGGCTGATATTCTGAGATTATGTTCACATTCCATTCAAGACCTTGAATGTGAATGATCAGCATATTTTTAATCCACTTTTTAGTAACACAATGAGGCCAATAAAATTTTTCTGCTATTGCCTCGTGTAAACTAGAAAACTGACCAAAAATAGAAAAAAATTAAATGTGCCTTTTAACAAAAAAATTAATAAAAAATTCAAATTTCATTCGATTTCAACCCAAGAGACCCCATTTCAAAGAGATTTTCAAGACACAACGAATGCTGGGATTTCTGTTGAAGTCATGCTTATAGTTTTTGCGCAATTTAAAAAAGAAAAAATTTCAACCAATCAGTTGCGATGTGCGAATGATAAGCTACTAAGATTCAAGCAGTTGTAGTAAAGATTTTGTTTATTAATAAGTAAATATAATTCTACATAAATAAAAATATCAAGAAAAATGTATGTAGAAATAAATATATCAAATATTTATAAAATTACAATGGTTTTATTTCAACACAGTTCCAATTAAATTAATAATATTATTGTTTTGAGAATTGGATTCCTAATTATTCAAGGCCACTATCTTTTTTTGGAAAGCAATTAACTTTACATCTAAAGAATAGGATTCTTGCTGTATTATTTATATTCTTTACTATCAATTTTTATTTAATTCCAGTCTTTGTTTCCATATTACTATTTTTTTCTTTTATAAATTTATTTTTCATTTCCATGTATTTTCTTTCACTATTTTTTTACATTCTCCATTTGCCTTTTTCACCCTATCTATCTAGATTATAATATTTATATTTCTCTTGAGTCACCTCTGACAAATATCACTCAGCTATCTTACAATTTCTAAAAAATAAATGGCCACATAATAATAAAAAACAGTACACAAATAATTTCTATTATACATTAAACTTTTGTACATGCTATATATTGCAAATTGCTGATCTGACTAAAAATTTCTTTTATATATTTTAAAATCAGTTCACAAAAGTGTTAACAGTAACAGTAAAAAATTACAATAAGATTATGCAAATATACATACAATTTGTACAGCTTTCTTCAAACACTTTTTAGCAAAATTTTTTTTATAATATATACACACACAATCTGACATTTTGACTGTCCTGTAGTATTTCTTAAAATTTTCCAAAAATTGGAAGTGCTCTAAGGAAATTTGCAGGACAGTCAAAACACCAGAATTTGTGTGTGTATATATATATACAATAAAATTTTTTTACTAAAAAATGTTTGAAGTAATGCATATAAATTGTATTCATATAATATATTATAGTCTATAATATTAATAAGCCAATAAGCTAATACACATGCGCTTTGTAGATGTCACTATATAAATGAATACTCCCACTTTTTCAAACACAAGATAAAGTCTTTAATATTATAGATTATAAAAAAAAAACATGCGCTATATAAAAAAATAAATGTCTTGTTTACATAATATATTATAATAAAATAAAAGAAGTGATAGATTTAGTGCCATTTAAGATGAAAATATATTTTTAAATTACTCCAGTTGTATACTTGTAATTGACTTGTTTTGTTAGATTGTATTGTTTTATCTTCATAATTATATTAGACATTACATTGAGTTCTTTTTTTACTCCATATATATTTTTGATAATACTGAAGTTATATAAAATAAAGACTTATTTCATTGTTCAGTAAAATCTTTATCATCATTGTTACAACTATGAGACAAAAGTCTAAGAACAGCACAGTAATTAAAATAATTCTACTCTGCCTTAGAATGTGAAAGCATCTTTTTTTTTGAATTACATTAATTTTTAGCAAGTTGTATTCTTGACAATTGCTGTCTAAATTTTTTATTAGTTTGAATAGTCAATAATCTTGCAGTATTATACTTAATATAATTATTCATTTATAAATTATATTGCAGATCTAAATTTTGTTTTGCATCTACTTCTTTAAATAAGAATTCTGTATTTTTATTCATCCCTCTTTCTTATATATATATTTCTAAGATAAAAGCAACATTAAAAAAGAAGTTATATTTGAAAAAACAAAACAATAAAAACAAACAAACAATAAAATAAAATAAAAAATCTTACGAATATAATCCATGCACACTTCCTTCAAGTTGTGCTGACGTTGTTCTTCTCTCAAATTTCAATTCTCCTGAATACATCATGGCTCTAAAAATAATAAATATTTATTTATAAGAAATAGAAGCCCGCTATTACTTACATGATAAAATTTAATCAACAAGATGAAAATGAAGAGTGATCGCATAAAGCTACAAGATTCTCTTCATAAAACTATGAAAATTCACTTCTTTGTAACTATTGGTTTCTGCATTTGCACTTCCAAATCCAAAGAAATTTTTTTTGCAATGATTTCATTTGAAAGAGGAATTATTTTAATCAACAAAAATAACAGCTAATTTTTTTGTGCATACAATTCAATGATTAACTAATATTAATACTCAATTTTTGTAGTGAAGTGAATTAGTAATTGTCTTATATAAGCATATAAATGCAGACTTTTTTTAAAAACTATGGTTATATTTTTCTTAAAAGTTTGTAACAAAAAACTGATAAAAATATAAATTTTTTAAAATTTAATTATTAGCAAAAATAATATACAATATTGTTAGTTATTGCAGAGAGATGATTTATGACAAAACAGGCCAAAATGACAGGGTTCTGTATTAATTTGAATAATTGAAAACATTAAAGTGGGGGAAAAAAAATAAAGGACTTCAAAAAGAGAAGTTTATACATTTCATTTTAAAATCTATAATTGTTAATTAGAGAAGATATAAATTAGTATTAAAGTTTATCGGCTAAACGTTTTCGAGGATCCATGCCTCATATTCATAGCCTTCATAAAGTGTATAATAAAATATATGCAAATACAAATATTCAAATAAGCTAGTATTAAGTAGCCCACCTCTTCGAGATCTCGAAGCAAGCGTCTTTCCTATTAATGGCATTAAGTAATAAATAGCTAATAATTAAAGAGAAATTTAAAAATGTTTATGATAAAGGTAGTGTAAAAAAATTAATTTTTTAAATAAAACTGATTTAATAAAAAAATTTTCATCGTGGCAAGAGATCATTCATCATATGCACAATAAATCAAATACGGAGCATAATATTTTATTTTATAAATTATAAAAATCCCAGATAAAGTATACTAAAAAACAATTGGAAAGTAAACAATCAAACTAATACTATAATAAAAACAATGACAAATTTCTGTATCAAATATTTTTCATTTTATTTATAAAATAATAAAAAAACAAATTGGCTAAAAATACAGCTAATTGAATACTTTAAATATTAAATAAACAAAAATAATTAACTTGTGCAATGTTCATAAAGATATGCATAATAGTTTAGAAAATTTTTTCATCCCAATTTTATGAAAGTTAAAAAATATTAAAATGAAAGTCAAGATCTTGTGAAGATGCTCATTGCAATGTTCATCAGATTATTATTATCAAAGAAAAAACAAATGAATATATTAATGTACTATTTTTTATAATCCTTACATTTGCCATGCATTTTATTTATTGCTATTTCTTACAATTTAGATTTTTTAGGTAAGGCTATTTAAAACGTTGAAAATTGCTAGATACTCAAAACTGAAAGAAGAAACAATAAATAAAAAGTATTAAAAGTTTAAAAAAAGAGAGTATGTATTTTATTCACTAACATATCATAAAAATATGTCAGAAAATTATTTTCAAATAAATAGAAATAACTTCACATTTTTGTCAAAATTAGGGATGATTTGTGGCCTTTATACAATATTTCATTGACGATTCAAAAAATCATAAATAACTCTGAACATTTTTGTTTTCTATTTCTGAAATTATCCGTACTGTTTACATAAATAACCAAATAAAAAAATAGATTTCATTTGGTAATAATACATTTAAATAACATATCAGGTGATGAACAAATTAAATCAATACTTGATGATATATATATATTGCTTTAACTCCCCTCATATACACTTCACAGCAAATATTTTTTTAATGATTTCTTTATTTTCCTGACAGTTTCATTTGTCCTGCAGTCTTCATCAGAGCTACAATATTGAATGATATAAACACATAACCATTACTTCATATACATATAAAATTATATACACATACATATGTATATCAAACACATATACATACCTATCTTCAAAAAATTACATATACATATAATCCATATATATACATGCTACCACATACACATATTGCAACGGTCAGGTTCAAGCCCTTCTCGTTGCACCTTTCAGTTTAACCAGCAATCCCATCTGTGCTGGGTTCAAACCCTATTAAAATGAATATTTTAATAAATAAACGTATAAACCCTTCTATCATGGCTGGGTGCGCAGCATTATACATGCACATATGAATAAACGCTGTACATATATAGGCTAGTAGTTATTACAGCGAATATAATGTTAAATCATTTATTTACAAAAAATAAAATTTAATGTTATAATTTTTAAATAGTAGACATGTCAATTTATTAAATTTAATAAATATAAATTCGTATGTGGATGTATGATTAACTTTATATAATAATATATATAGAATGGTGTGATTTTGTTTTTGTAAAAGAGCAAAAAGTTTTTAGTTAAAAATAAAAAGTTGATGATAAACAGATTTGCGTATATTCAAATTTATTTATAACAAAAATAGTCATTAAAATCGCTTTAGCAAAACTATTGTGACACCTGGGAGAGGATTTGCGGTATCATGGAAACCTAAATAAAAGTAAGTTTGATCAAATTGAGAAATGTTACATTTTAGTGTGATATTTTAGATAGAGTGGGTTCCCAGGTGAAACAGGTTCTTTTCTAGTAAAAGTATAAATAGGGTCAATTTTAAGCTTGTGGAGGAGAGGTCATTAATTTTAGAAGGGTGTCGCCATGCTGAATCTACGTCAGATCGATCTTTGAAAGATTTGACGGGAGAAAGGCGACGGCTGCTTCTAAATCCAATGAAAGAATGGTGCGATCACTGCTAGCCGATGCTTCAACTACTGGAGCTGTCACAAGAAACCGTCCAGCTATGCCCGCTCAAGAAGACCATACTACCTGAAAGCCAACACCTGCTTCTACAGACCAGCAACTAATTAATCGGTAACGCCAATCCATATTGTTAGAGCTCTGTGTTAACAAACTATTTCTAAATTAAAATTTTCCATTTCAAAGTTTAAAGCTAACCAACTATAAAATAATGTAATTTTTTTTAAAACTCCGATAAATGCTTATTATAAATTCTCGTTTAAGTAAATATTATTCCATGTGTATAACTTGTCTATATCTTAATTAAACTAAATGTAACTTACTCTAATTTCTTAATCAATCACCGTGGCTGTGCCTATAATATTTCTTTACTGTTATTCTTATTTATATGCCAATGCTTTGAAGCAGCAAGCATTTAAACATAATAAATATGCAGAGATATAATTGCAAATATCTTCCCCATAGCTATTTTCTTAATAACATTATCGATGCTCACTGGTTCGAATTCCTACAATTTTATTTAATTTTAAATGTAGTGTAGCCTATTAAATTTTATCTTATTGAGATTAAAGCAATGTACTAGTCTTAGTAATAATACGAAAGTATATTCAGAAATTATTTGGCTATTCGATCAATATACTTTCCCCTCCCCTGTAATAAATTATATATATAGATTGAAACCAATAAGCCAGAATTTTATTATATTTTATTTGTTCCCTTAATGACACTTGATTTTATATAGCGTCGTTAGAATTGGTTCATGATAGCAATACTGACCAGGCTATTGCCCCTATTTTTGTAATAATTAATATCATACTTTCGGCTTGGCGGATCAGATACCTTAACTTCACATTCAATGTTTAACGTTTTGCTGCACCTTCTCCTTAAGATGGGGCCTCGGGAAAGGCCACCTCATCTTACCTTCTTTCGGAGTGCACAACAGTAAGACCGGATGTAATAATTCCCGGCAGTCATGTCAGCCAACCCCGACCCTTTTAGGAGCAGGATGCTCGGTTCCAAGGTACATACTGGTGTTTGTCACAAAAACCCTTGACTCTAATCTATCCGCAGGGTGTTCTGTTATTGTAATTTGCCGGTGCTATAGCATGTCGGTGATCTTGTTATAGTCAATTCAGAGTCCCATAATTTAATTAATTATTCAGTATTAAATTGAAATTTATATCTGGTTTCTGGGTTCAATCTCTACTCTGAGCTAAATTACAAGCTCGTACTTTATTAAAGTAATAATGTCTCCATAAATATTTTGCTTAAAATATTTATTTATATGTTTAAATAAAAATACTTAAAAGGAAAAGAAGATAAATATTTTGCCTAAGACTAATACAGCAAATTTATCATAGTAGTTACAACTTTCAAGAGTAATTGGCAGAATCTTATTTAGGCACAACTTAGTGATTCTTTAAATGTATTTTCATATTAATAATTAAAGATTTGATGAGGAGAAATGTCAAATCCTCACACTATAAAGCCTGTGTGCTTTTCCCACATTAAATTATGTTTTGTTTAATAAATATATGTTAAATTTATTCTGGTTTCGTATTATTTCTCGTTCCTATTTCAATCCAATTCAATTTTAGTTAATTATATATAAGATATAATTATATATGCATTAATTACTATTTATGAAAGTTTATCTTTAATTTTTGTGCTGGTAGCAATTAAATTAGTTAATATATATATTTAAAGTCCCAAGTTTCATGTTTCTCCCTGCCCTATGCCGGTGCGAAAGATGAATATATATGTAACTTCAAGTGTGGTTGTTCGTAGGGTCTTGATTCGTGGAGTACAGGCAAACAAGTCGGATTCAGGACGTCACAATCCTGGTCTGGTCAGCTTTGGTCTCTTTGTCTGGATTCTAGGTTCTGTTACGCGAATGTACAAAACTTGACCATTACAATATATAACCTTTACATAAAAATACATATATATATAAAATATATTCAAAAAAACATATCAAATATACAATTTTATACTATTTTTTTTTTAATTTTCCCTTTATTACTTTTTTATCAATTTAACTTTATTTTCTATTTTTTTATTCATCATCTTTTCTTCCTATCATTTTACATTATCTAATATATTTTATCATCTCTTTTTTATTTTACTACCTATAAATTTAACTTTTGCCATTTTATTATTTCTCATCTTATTCCTTATTAATAATTTTATTCTCTCTAATAATTTTCCTATTCATTTAAACTTACTGATCTTAATTTCCTCTACTTTGAACCATCCCTTTCTTGTAAAATGTCTTGTATTGCAATTTGAGAGCCCTCTAGACAGCTATCATTACATCTGATTGGCTGTCATACAAGCATTCTAAAATAGCTCATATGAGAGGTTTCAGCCTTTCAATTTGATTTCTAACTGTTTGTGCTTTATAACTAAATATTATTTACATACGTTACTGTCAATTCATAACATCTGAAAAACTTCTGCATAGTAAATCGTAAGATTTCACACTCTTTGTTTATAATTAAGACACGTGAATTAAATGTGAAGATATTTAAAGCTTCATGCTCTCAAGTCAAAATGCTTTAGACTGGCTTATATATAGAGAGAAAGTTAAGAAAAGGGTGGAACCATCCTTTTCTTGTAAAATCAGACTTGTGTTGTGATTTGAGAGCCCTCTAGACAGCTATCATTACATCTGATTGGCTGTCATACAAACATTCTAAAAAAGCACATGCGAGAGGTTTCAGCCTTTCAATTTAATTACTGATTTTTTAAAAAAAATTATTATCTTCTTTTTATATATAATAGTCCTTTAATTCAACTCCCTCTATTATCAATTTAATCTTACAAACCTTTATATATATAAAATACATTTACAATTTTTTATCTATATCCACATATTAAATCTTTTATAAACTAATACTATTTTAAACTTATATTTTTTATTCCTACCTCTATTCATATGCCTATACAATCGCTATACATATATATACCCTAATCTTTTATTACTAATAATATTCCTATAAAAATAATGTTTTTATCCCCACCCCTATTCAAATTTGGTTTTATTTTCTTAATTAATATTGCTTCTTTTATTTTCTTTCATTAATATATCCAATCATCTTTATACTATCTTTCTCAAATATATACCGCTTCCATAGTATGCATATAAATTGGTGACTTTTTGTCATATCTGTGTTGAATTAACCTTGTAAAAATTGAATTTTTCATCTCTCCTACATATTTAGTCCTTATCTTATTATTCCTACATGATCTACACTCTATCTGATATACCCCATTTATACATTTTCCTATTCTTTTAATATATTTATTATCTAATATATACATTATATTTTTTATTAATTTTTCTAATAATTTTATTAACACTCTTAACTTTATTATTATATGTTTTAACATCTATATACTATTCCTTTTTTATGCTATCTTTACTATATTTACCCCTCTCATCTTCTCTATTAACTTCTTTATATTTTTCTTCTGATAATTTTATATTCTTCAACTATTAATTCTATTTCTTTTTTATACTCTTCATTTGAACAATAATTAATAGCCCTACATACTCTTGAACTAATACTATTTATCTTATATTTATTATTTATATTAGAATTCCAATTCATTATATTACTATTTCCATTCATTTTTTATACACTAATGTTTCTATTCTACATCTTCCCTTATTATATGTTTTTGTTAATAATGTCTAAATGTGATAATTTATTATCTTTCTACTGTAAATTTAATATTCTAATCTAATTTATTATTTTTTCTAAATACCTATCTATTTGTCTTTCACTCTTATTAAAAATTAATAGATAAACATCCACATATCTTTTTAACATTATTGGACCAATCTCATCCATCATCTTTTTTTCCTTTTCCTCCATATATATTACTTAATATGCCACTCAATGCCCCTCCTATCAATAATTCTTTTTTCTATTTAAAATATTCTCCATTAAATTCAAATGTTATCTTTTTGCAATATGACTCCAGAATCTGTTTCAACTTAATTATTGATATTTCTATTACTTTTTCTTCATCTTCCATATATTTATTAATTGCTAATTCTATTACTTTCTCTAAATCCAAATTCGTGCACATCGACACTATATTTATTTTAACCATAGTCAATTTATATTTATCATAAATATTAACTTTTTCTTTAATTAACTTTTTATTATTCTTCATATATGCACTGTTTTTTATCAATGTATTTTTTAAAAATATTATGTGCTAACCGTTTAGATGTCTTGTCAAAATACGAACCCTTCCATTTATAACTGGTCTTAATAGCACTTTGTAAATTTTTGGTGCACCATATATTTTTGATACTTCAGAATCTTTACTTCCTAATTCTCCTAATGTTCTTTTATTATTAAATAACCCTTTAATTAACTCATACATTTTCTTATTCTTCATTCCAGTATCATCTTTCTTTATTTTTACAAAAAATTATTGATAATATTTTTCTCATTTTCTCTATATATTCTTCTTTCTTCATTAATACCATTTTATTACCCTTATCTGATTTTATAAATATATTATCTTCATACTTTTTTTTATCTCTTTAAGCTCTTTAACTTTTATCCTACTAATTTGTCTGTTCTTATCCTTTTTATTATTTCTATTTTCTAATTTCTCCATTTTATATGTAATATTATTTATTTCCTTTTTTAATATTTCCATCCATTCTTTATCTTTAATACTTACAATATTATTAATATCCTTATTTTCTATATATTTCTGTGCCAACTTTTCTATTAGTACTTGTATTTCTAAGACATCCTTATTATTACACTTCCCATTTGGCACATATTTTATCAATTTCTTAAGTATCTCCATCTCTGCTTCTTTTAGTTTTATACCACTTAAATTACATATTTCACTTGTATTTTTTTACATATGCTTCTTTACTTCCATCTTCCTTCTTTTTCATCAAGCTTTCCATTTTTCTTTTGTGCCTCAACCTTGTATTCTCATTTAAAGTCTTTCTTCTTTGTACATGATTTCCTAAATAACTCTTCTTCCTATTTACTTATCCTTCAAACTAATATTCTTTCTATTTCTTCAATACTGTGATATATCTTTTTCTCAATCTGTATCCATTTTTTATACATTCTTTTAAAATTTTCTTTTCCATATTATTTATAATCTTTTCTTTAATCTTCATTCCCTTCTTTAATTTTTTCATCTTTATAAAATTTGTTATTACATTATACCTTACACAATCTTTCATAAATTTAATATTATTGTTCACTTTATTTAATTTTAATATTAATTTCCACATTTCATTTAATATTATTGATGAAGATTAAAGAAAAGATTATAAATAACATGGAAAAGAAAATTTTTAAAAGAATATATAAAAAATGGATACAGATTGAAGAAAAAGATATATCACAGTATTGAAAAAATAGAAAGACTATTAGCTAGAATAAATAAGGAAGAAAAGTTATTTAGGAAATTATGTACAAAGAAGACATTTTAAATGAGAATACATGATTGAGTACAAAAGAAAAATGGAAAACTTGATCAAAAAGAAGGAAGATGGAAGTAAAGAAGCATAGGTAAAAAATACAAATGAAATATGTAATTTAAGTGGTACAAAACTAAAAGAAGAGACGGAGATACTTAAGAAAGGGATAAAATATGTGCCATATGGGAAGTGTAATAATAAGGATGGATGTATTAGAAATATAAGTGTTAATAAAAAAGTTAGCAAAGAAATATATAGAAAATAATTATAATATATATTATTATGAAAATAAGGACATTAATAATATTATAAGTATTAAAGATAAAAAATAGGTGGAAATATTAAAAGAGGAAATAAATATGATATATAAAATGAAAAAATTAGAGATAAAAAAAAGAATAAGAATAGAGAAAATAGTAGAATAACAGTTAAAGAGGTTAAGAAGATAAAAAAAAAGTATGAGGATAATATAATATTTATAAAATCAGGTAAGAATAATAAAATGGTATTAATGAAGAAAGAACATACAGAGAAAATGAGTACCGAAAAATGTTATCAGAAGATTTTTTTGTAAAAATAAAGAAAGATGATACTGGAATGAATGGTAAAAAAATGTATGAGTTAATTGAAAGGTTATTTAATAATAAAATAATAGATAGGAGAACATTAGGAGAATTAGAAAATAAAGATTGTGAAGTAGTAAGAATATATGGTGCACCAAAAATATACAAAGAGGAAGTGCCATTAAGATCAGTTATAAATGGAAGGGGTTCGTACTTTGACAAGACATCTAAATATATGTTTAGCACATAATGTTTTTAAAAAATACATTGATAAAAAACAGTGTATATATAAAGAATAATAAATAATTAATTAAAGGAAAAGTTAATATTTATGATAAATATAGATTGACAATTGTTAAAATAGTGTCAATGTACACAAATTTGGATGTAGCGAAAGTAATAGAATTAGCAATTAATAAATATATGGAAGATGAAAAAAAAGTAATAGAAATATCAATAATTAAGTTGAAACAGATTCTGGAGTTAACAGAAAAAAGAGTTATTGATAAAAGAGGCATTGAGTGGCATATTAAGTAATGTGTATATATGGAGGAAATGGAAAAAGAGATGATAAATGAGATTGGTCCAATAATGTTAGAAAGATATGTGGACGATTATCTATTAAATTTTAATAAGAGTGAAAGACAAATAGATAGGTATTTAGAAAAAAAAAAAATTAGATTAGAATATTAAATTTACAGTAGAAAAATAATAAATTATCATATTTAGACATATTATTAACAAAAACATATAATAAGGGAAGATGTAAAATAGAAACATCAGTGTATAAAAAGTGAATGGAAATAGTAATATAATGAATTGGAATTCTAATATAGATAGTAAATATAAAATAAATAGTATTAGTTCAAGAGTATGTAGGGCTATTAATTATTGTTCAAATGAAAAGGAATATAAAAAAGAAAGAATTAATAGTTAAAGAATTTAAAGAAAATGAATATCCAAAGAAGGTAATAGAAAAGAATGAAAAATTATCATAAGAAAAATATAAAGAAGTTAATAGAGAAGAAGGGAAGGGTAAATATAGGAAAGACAGCATAAAAAAGAGCAGTATATAGGTATTAAAATATATAATAATATAATAAAATTATTAAAAAAATTAATAAAAAATATAATAATGTAATTAAATATAAGGTAGTAAATAAAAAATGTAATGAATATATTAGATAATAAATATATTAAAGTAATAGGAAAATGTATAAATGAGATATATCGGGTAGAGTGTAGATCATGTAGAAATAAGATGATAAGTACTAAATATGTAGGAGACACAAAATTCAATTTTTACAAAGTTAATCCAACATAGATATGACAAAAAGTCACCAATTTATACGCATAATATAGAAATGGCATATATTCGAGAAAGGTAGTACAAAGATGATTGGATATACTAATGAAAGAAAGGATAGGAAAATAAAAGCAATATTAATTAAGAAGATAAAACCAAATTTGAATAGGGATGGGTAAACTATTTTTATAGGAGTATTATTAGTAATAAAAGATTAGTCTATATATATAGGTGTATATATAGCGATTATATAGGCATATGAATAGAGATAGGATAAAAAATATAAGTTTAAAATAGTATTAGTTTATAGAATTATTAATAATAAAAATAAAATAAGTGTATAAAAAGTTTAATATGTGGATATAAATAAAAAAAAATGTAAATGTATTATATATATAAAGGTTTGTAAGATTACATTTTCAAATAGAATTAAAAGTTAAGGAAATTGATAATAGGGAGAATTGAATTAAAGGAGTATTATATATAAAAAGAAAATTAGAAATTAAAAAAAAAAATCAGTTATTTTAAAAGGTAGAGAAAATTAAGATGTTAAATTTAAAGGAATAGGAAAATTATTAAATAGAATAAAAATTATTAATAAAGAATAAGATTAGAAATAATAAAATGGCAAAAGTTAAATTTATAGGTATTAAAACAAAAAATAAGAGATGATAAAATATATTAGATAATAATGTAAAATGATATATAGGAAAAAAAAATGAAGGATAAAAAGTAGAAAATAAAGTTAAATTCATAAAAAAGTAATAAAGGGTAGTTTTTAAATTTTTTTTTTAAAAAAATATAGAATTGTGTATTTGATATACATATGTATGTATATATAATTTTATATGTATATGAAGTAATGGTTATATGTTTATATCATTCAATATTGTAGCTCTGATGAAGACTGCAGGTCAGTCAAAACTGTCAGGAAAATAATGAAATCATTAAAAAATTTTTTGCATTAAAATGTATATGAGGGGAGTTAAAGCAATATATATATGAATATATGAAGAAAATAAAAGAAAGCAAAAGGGAGAAAAATAAAAATATTTGATGATATAAAGATTCATTAAAGTTTATTATATGGATGCTAGAATTAGCTGAGTGATAACAAATAGCAAAGATAAACTATCATTTCATTGGCTTAATTATTCAACCAACCTTTATAGAGAGAACTTAACAAATATACTATTAAAAAATATGATATAAAAGTATATAGGTATATTTTGTTTTTCTGAATAATTTTTAAAAGTTGAAACAAAATTCCACTTACAACTTATGTAATTGTTAGAGCATATACTAATGATTGTTCATTATCAGTTTTACTATTTTAAAAAGGTTGTGTCAAATACACTATTAATTACTTTGTAGTTAGTTTTTGATTATAAACATTTTAGCGATTTTGCAAATTTTTAAAAATAATTATTTTCTGTGGTAAATGGCTATCAATTTTCAATTATCTTAATAACTGTATATTTCAAGATTATGAATCAATTATTTCATTCTGAAATTTGATAACCAAATGATAACTTGTAATGATTTTATGAACTTTATGATACTAATAATTTTTTTTACACCATGATATCAGAAATGACTTTTTAAAAAAAAATTCATGACATTGCTTATTTAACAACTTTTCTTGCAAATTTAATAAATTGAAGATATAGTTTCAAAAAAATGATGAGATTCTTATCCAAATTAGATCTATATTATCATATTTATAAAAAAAATTGTGCTGTTTGAGTGCAATATAGGATGTTCAATATCTAAAACTGCTAGAAAAAAAAAAAATTGAAAAGATTTTGACAATGACAAACTTCAGTTTTTTTTAAATATTGAAAGTTCATTTTACATAATTACAACTTTACATGAAGACAATATTAAAATTTTTATATATACATCATCAAGTATTTACTAAATAATTATTTAGAACTTACATTGTTTTAATAAGTCTTTGAGTACTTCATTTTGTATATATAAAAACATTTTAGATATTCATGTTTAATGGTAATCACCCAAATTTCACAGTTAGATATAATAGTTTTCAATTTGATGATCAAGTTTCATCAGTGTTTTATAAATGAATAGATTGCATAAAAGACTCAAAATAAACTAATCCAAGATTATTATAAGCATCATGGAGTTCTTAGCATTCAAAATAAATGAAAAAGCTTGGTAGTTAAATGCCACAATGCCTTTAACAACAACAATATTAATAAAAAATTAATGAACAGATATAGGCTCTATGGATTAAGTAATTTTAAAAAATTACTTGAAATTTTAGTTTCATCAATCACTAAGTCTATTTGGAAAATAGTTGCACAGAGAGGAGTGCCAAAAAAATTCAAAGACAAACCTGAGAAGATTGAGTAAAAAAATGAGATGACTTCTTGGAAAATACCAAAGAATCAATGGTTTTTGTCAATATCAGTAAATGCATCAATACGAGTAGAAAATTTGCAATACCTATTCCTTACAATAATAGCAATTTATGTAAGCTATAACAAAAATTTTTCCAAGAAGAAATCAAGATTTTGATTGACAAATCTAAAGAAAAACAATTTATTATGTAATTAACCAATGCCCAGATTAAAATGGGCTGATTTTAGCAAGACAAAGTTTGTTGGGCTAACTTCTGAAAGTTTACATTATCAAATATCATTTTGAAGTCAGTGTTATAAAGACCTCTTGCAAAGTCAGAATAACATTCTTCACGAGATGAAACATAAGACTTGATGTCTGAGCGTAATGCATATGAATATCTTGAATTGATATAATTAGAAACATAATAGTAACAATGTATTATCTTTTCACTTAATTATGTGATTACTTGATTGATTAAATTTGGCATACTATAAAAAGACTATTGTAAATAATAATTAACCCTTTGACAACCAGAACGACTTTTGTACGACTTGTCTAGAAATTTCTACTTTGAGCTGAGTTTACGCGTAAACGGTAAACGTCACACATACGCGCAATATGTCATTTTTTGCGCCATTTTAATATCTACCTGAAACTCTAAGAATTTTTTCTGTACGACAATTTTTTAATTTTTTATGAATATTTTTAGCAAAGTGTACCTAAAATTTTTTTTTTTATTTTTCTCATTTTATTTATCGTAAAAAAGTTATTCCACAATTGTTGGATCAATTACTGAAGATTTTATTGTGATTTTCCGTTGAAGTTGTCCGTGGATTCTGGGCTCTCTTCTCAAATTCGTTTTTGGATAACGTTCAAGGGTATGTAATTACTTTTTTTTATATATTTTTTTTTATAAATTATAATATTTTATATTTACTAAAACAAATAAATATGTTTTATATAATAATAAATTATAATATTTTTGATGTACTGAAACAAATAAACGTTTTTTGATAACATTCGCGAGTATGTAATTACTTTTATATATATATATTTTTTATAAATTATAATATTTTCTATTTACTGAAACAAATAAATATGTTATATAATAATAAATTATAATATTTTCGATGTACTGAAATAAATAAATATGCTATAGAATAATAAATTATAATATTTTCAAATAAATATGCTGTAGAATGGAAAAAAGTTGGGGGACTGGGGTATCTGTCACTGCGTGAGCTAATGCATTTTTTGGCATGATTATAAATATGAATAGTGTATCATGCATGACCAAGTTTGAATTTATGGACGAATTATTGCATCAGTGCTAAAGTTATGACCCTCAATTGATTTGTGTCAATTTTAGGCAAGTAATATAGGATATTGTATAAATTTTCTGGCTTCTTCAATCTATCCAGTTATTGTTACAGTGCCATGTATTTGAACTCAGCCTTTCTTCATATTTTTTATGCAAAATAATAAATATATTTATATACAAGTTCATGCTACACAACTGGAATTTCATGTAATATAGGATATTTATACACACTTTCTGGTTTCATCAATCCATCCATTCTGTATTATAGTGCCATGTATTTGAACTCAGCCTTTCTTCATATCTTTTATGCAAAATAATAAATATATTTATATACAAGTTTATGCTACACAACTGGAATTTCATGTAATATAGGATATTTTATACACGGTTTCTGACTTCATCAATCCATCCACTCTGTGTTATAGTGCCATGTATTTGAACTTAGCCTTTCTTCCACACATGTAATCATTGTTAATAATAATAAAAAATTATCTTTATTGATTTATTTTTATTCATTTTATTTTTTATGAGTTTATTTATTTATTTTTGAATTACACTGTTCTATTACTTTTTCTCCACTAAAAACCATTCATATTTTTACAGATAATTTACAAAACTGAACATATCTGGCTGTGGAATGAAAATGGATCACAGCAAGTCAGCTGTTTTAGTAATTTTCTGAGGGGAAAAATTACCTCAGGTAAGACTTCCAATACATCATTTTTTTGTACATTTGTGAGGAATGTGAAGAAGCTGTTTATGAAAGTGTCATTTTATCATTTGAATTTCAAAATTTAGGATTTGTGAATCAGTGTAAAAACAAACATTCTTAAATCTGTTATAAATATTATTTTTTTTAACTTTTTCTTTATGAAATGATTATTTTAACAGCTTCATTATATTCTTTCATATATGTACTTGCTTTTACAACATTATTTTTATATATTTATTACATTCAAACACAAAATATCTAAGTTATTAGAGTTAGGGTAAATTTTTTTAAAAATTAAAGATGGCCGCCTGGTTTTCAAAGGGTTAAATAGGCTACAGTATAAAAATGCAGTCAAGATATTTATATTAATATTTGCAAATGCTAAAGTAGTTGTGAAACTATTTTTTTAATTTGTGAGAGACTATCACATATGAATAAGTGTTCTTGGGTGATTGATCACTTTCAGATTTGCTTTCAAAAAAAATCTACTGACTAAAATTGTAAAGTAATGGTGAATATTTTGTAGGGATATGTAGTTGGTTATCTAGTAATATTTATTGTTATTTTACAAATATCAGTGGCTAACTTTATAATAATTATTTTTATTCTTTGGATAACACTATCTTTTTGCATAATTGGTTAAGCAAAGTTGTGATGGATTTGTTTGCATATTAATAATTATGCTGTCAAATAGAAATATACTAGAAAGCACTTTTGTATAAAATGTTCTCTACATTCATTGTGAAAATCCATTTTTATATAGGATGGATTTTTCAATCTCATTACCTGCAGCCAGAAAATATCTTAGATATCAATAAACAACTCAAAATATATAAAAATCTTTTTTTAGCTTCAAAGAATTAAATGAATGTCTAGTTTAATAAAAATCACATTATAATTAAAGAAAATACAATAGATATAAGAATGCTTAAAAAAAATTCAGTTCAGAAGAGAGAAAATAATTAATTAACATAGTTACTATACATTAATCATTTTTATATAAGGATAATAGCTTGATAAAATTTAAAATGATTTAAGAAAATTCTATCTCATTTAATGAATACACACAATAATTCAATAAAGTGAGCACGTTCAAAATGAAAGCAATTTAATATATAATCCATATCTGTTAATTTAGATAAATTTCCATCCATAAGACAGTCAATTTAAAATACTGGGATTTGAATCCCATTTGATTTCTGTAATCAAATTAAAAACAAGGAGGAGATGAAAAAGATTTTGTGAAGCTTTCTTATTCTTTGGTCTTTTTTCCCACTAGGATTATTATTTTCTTGAGCATTTATTTTTATCTTAGGTTGTTAGTTTTTGGTGAGGTAGTTATTTAATTTTATTGAATAGTTTTTTTGTCAGAATTTGATACACTAGAAGTTGAATTATTGTCTTCAAAATCAAATCATGATCACCTTTGTCATTTATACATTTTACTGAAAAACAAAATTCAAGTTCATTCTTAAAGATAGTAGCTACTATTTCATGCTCAATGCATATGAAGTTAGATAGATCATTATTTAATATATGCGGGATTGGAACTCAGACTTTCACACGATCCACTACTCTCAGTGCCATCTCATATTACTGACCCACCTGATTACACATATTTTGAAAAAGATAAATAATCATCAATATACGTATTTCATGCTAAACCAGCAATCATCAGTTGGTCTAGATTACTATCCTCACACATATACATAATCAGTGCTCAGCTTTATTTTAAGAGAGCCAACTCTTCATATTTTAATGGACAGGCTTCAAACTACTCCAACTCACAACCTCTTCAACCTTCCATTCCATTGAAAATCTGATGATTGCTGATTTTAGCATGAAATACAGATATTGGTGATTATTTATCTTTTCAACATTGTGTGTGATCAGGTGAGTCAGCAATATGAGATGGCACTGAGAATAGTGGGTTGTGTGAAAGTCTGAGTTTGAATCCTGCATATATTACATATATAAATGTAGGTTTAAGCCTGTACAATGTATTAATAGATCATTATTGCAATTTTTGTCAGATATTCTATGCTATTTAATACAATGATTATCTTTCAATGGTATATTACTTTGGTTTGGATCAGTCCTCACATGGAAACAGTTGATCTAAGACAATATATTGGATATTTTTAAAGAAATAAATATTTATTAGCGATGTTGTCAATTGTTGCATATCCCACAATAACATTTAAAGCAATTTATGTACTTATAAATGGGTATGTGAGAATTTATCTATCATCTGTGGTCTTAACTAGTTTCAATTCTGGGTTAAAACTATTGAAGTTAATAACACAGATTCTATTGTTAATCATTATCATTTTTCTAAAAAATAGAAGCTTTGCCTTCAATAGCATTAATTAAAATTTTGCTTTAATGTTCCCCCCATGTTTAATATCTTATGCTTTATGTTAATGTGGATCTTGGTTAATCTTGTAATTTGTGAACAACAAAACTATAGCTCACAATGGTGATATAAAGTCAACAACAATGCTGAGAACTAACTATCTTGGTATGGCTTCTAAATAATCATTATATTCAGTAGTAATACATTTGATTTAATTGAAAACAATGTGCAAATAAAACAGTACACCAATTTTGTTGCTTATGAATATGCAATAATGTGTTATTCTATTATTGTGATTATCTTCCTGAACAAAGGTGAAAAGTATCATCTTTATATAAGATATTGATATTTGCTGCATTTTCTTTTACTGTAACTAGAACTGGGATGAGAAAAGCAGGACCTGGAGTCAAAGTTTTTTATAAGGGTGAGAGGTCTTTTAAACATAATAAATACTTAGTTTATATATATAAATTATCATCTTATTTGCAGATATAAAAATAGAATGAATCAAATTTGTTAAAATTTTTATTTATTTTGAATGACAATTTGCTAAAAAAAAAAAAAAAAAAAAAAAATTCAAGAAAATAAAATATATATTTTTTACATTATATATATTGTATTTTGTTACCCAAATATTGATTTAATAAAATTACACAAATTGGTAATTAAAATACTTATTTGTTATTGTTTATAAATTATAAATATGCATTTTGTCTAAATTTGTTGAATGAATATTTGAGCCAACAAAATAAAATACATATAATGCAAATATATATATATATATATATTATAACCTACACTCCCAACACCACTCATATACATTACACGAGTGAAATGCCCAGGCGCCAGTTTATTTAATGAATAGAACAATATAACAAGATATATAATACAGAATTATTATTGAGACTCTATATTTAAGTTTATGTTCATCTCAGCTCAGTGGGAGGCTATAGGCAATTTATAAAAGATATATGATGATAAATGAATAAAAAAAAGAAATATCACAAAACATTTAATATAATGTAAATTCCTTTGTTAATTAATTGTATGATAAAAGAATCATAATTGTTTTATTGGTACAGTCTATTAAAATATACTTTAAACTTAATTTCTTCCTTCATCCAAATATAACATATATCAGCTTGCTATAATTATAATACTAAACAATTCTATGACTTGGCATATCATAATCTAAACATCTACTTTAATGCCAATCAAGAAATAAATGATAAGATCTCAGGGGAATTTAACAAACACAGTTGAATTAAATAAAATACATTGGTCCATAAATTATAATTCTAAAGTATGATAAAATGTAATGACGCAAATTGACTAAAATATTCTACTGTGTTTCAATAATAAAATAATGACAGAAGTAGAGTATTTTAATCTCATATCATCATTTAACAAATATACTAACTTGGCAACCCTTCTAATACGTTTATCCAGTGGCAAAGGTTCCTTATAATGTTTGGATTAAGAAAACAATATTGTTATACCAGGCAGTTTTAATATTATAACTCTAAAATAATATATCTATTTTATAATAGATTTATGAAATGTGGAGAGGTGGAAATGAAATCACGAATGTATACAATAATAACTTAAAGGTATACAGTTTTAAGATTTTAAATAAATAAAACAAATCATTTATTACACTAAAATAAATTTGGTTTAACATGATATTTATAATTGGACTACTTGTCCTACAGATTTTTTAAATTATCAGATAGAATTTTGAGCATCAGTTTGGGATTATTTCTATTATCAAAGCAAATTAACAACAAAACTTAAATATTCTGACTTCAAACACATGCTTTGCCTACATGTTTCATCTACATGACACTAAATAAACAACATGTTATATTATTAGCACAAAAAAAAATACTTTTGAGAGAATATTACTATTGATTAATAAAATAAATCAAATTAATTATATTTGGTCTCAACAAAGCAACTTTCTCTAATTGACTAAATAATCAGTTTCCAATTATGTATACCTTTCATGCATAGCAACAAAATCCTGTTCATTCTGATGATTTATAACCTTTATTTAAATAAATACACTGTATTTTAAAATATTTTATTTCCCGTTTTAATCTTCACTTAACTTTATACTTCTATTTAAATGAATGTAATGTATTTCAAAGCATTTATTTCTCATTTTTAATTTCAATAACTCTATACTTTTATATATGCGATATTATTTATATTATGCGTGTGTCAAGCAACAATAATAGAAAATAATCTTTTCTACAAACTCTCCATTCATCAAGAAAAATATCATACAATTATTTTATTTCGGACAATATCGCAATCATCAATAAAATAAGACACTAATATTACATCTCTGAATTAATTCAACAATTTATCTGGCCACATATTAATTAACACAGAGCTATATTTTCCTGTATTATACAGACTATACGTTATAAGGAAAATCTACATGAGGAGCAGATAAACTCTTACTGAATACTTCTACAATAATTCATCTGATTCTAAATACACTGTTGGTGGGGAGCCTTTTTCATAAGCACCCAAAATATAAAATAAACGTCACACAACTTCCTCAAGCATGTTTAAATCATACTTCAGCAGTAACTCATCTACTTCTAAATACATTATTGGTGGGACTTCTTCCTCATCACCAGGGCCCTAAGAAAATATCACTTAACTTCAAAAAATATCATTTAATCATCCGCATATAATATAAACTAGGCTCTACTCATGGAAAAAACATATAACTAAATAAGAAAAATCTTTTATCCCTACAAACATTATAACGAGATTAGAGATTTTTCCACAGACAAACACAAATATCGAACATTATAAATACAGCTGTGGCAGATAAATACATACAGATAACATACCAATCCGTTCAACTCGGTAGAATATGACAGCATCCGAAATTTATACATAAAATATTCTAAAACTGAACTTTATCAAACAAATGTCATAATTGTGCAAAACAGACACACACCAGCGAATAAAAGTATATATAAAATTAACTCTAAATTACACACTATGCAGCAACATGGTAATTTAATCTTGATTAGGGTACTTAACTTTTAGTTAAGAATAAACTTTAGGTTACTTTTAAAATTTAATGGTTATAATTATTACAGAACAAACTTTCTTTCATATCTAGCAAACTATTTCTATTATCGTTCGTTGATTTAAAAAAAGAACAAAATTCTCACTTTGAGATAATAAAGTATACAAAATAAATATAATATATATAATAATATATTATTAGAAAAAATATTTCTTTCCT